>VDFB02356858.1:0-64525 GCA_007258455.2 Sequoia sempervirens
CTAGAGAATACCTTGAATTGATTTAGTCCTAGCAAACAAGTTAGAGATCCATCACTAAAATAGTCTGACAAGTAGAATATTAATACTCCACATTGAACATCGGGATTAAGCATGAGTAACTCTATATTAAATATCATAATTAACATTATTAGTTATCTAATTCAAGATGACATATTAGCAATGTTATAATAATAAATAGTAGCCTGCATAATCTTATTACTCCAAAATGACATTAATAACATCAGATCACTATGTATAGATTGCATTTATCAACCATCAATAATGTATCTATTAACCATAGTATATTTAAATATATTTATTAATTTGCTCTTTGGATTCCTAATATATCTGACAATCATTCATACCTGAATTCATAATGCATTTAAATCTCATTTTCTAAGTACATAAAATGTTCATCATCTTCTTATTTAAAATCATGAAGAATACTTACTATAGTCTCTATCCACACCCTTAATATAATTACCAAATTAATTATTTGAATACAGAAAATACCTATTTTGGTTTGATTGCTGAAGCTTCCTTAATTCTCCTAACCACAATCTCAATTTCCTTATATCTGATTTAATAATGGCTGCTTTGAATGTCTATGACTTTCCAGACTGAATTCGCTTTTCTCCAATCAATCGGTTCTCAATATTCAGAAGATATTGTTGCTACTTCTGTTCTTTTATTATTTCTTTCAAACCTGTTAGTTACTTCTTTAAGATCAATATATATCACTTGTTCTGTATACTTTCCCTGCTGGTATCTCTTCTCTTAATCCTGCATTTATCTCTTCTATATCTTCTATGCAGATCTGTTTATGATTTGATGATCATAACTACTGAGATATCTGCCATTATGTCTAATAATATTCCTTATTCCTTTTCCTGATCGATGCATTCAGAAATATATTACAGATTACTTATTTATTTTTCCCTCCATAATGATTCAATATTCAGAAAATATTACTTTTCTGATGATTCGATGGTCTGTTCTTTATTTTAGAATTCTTATTGATTGCCCCATGCTTCTTCCTCCCCCGTTTAGACTTGCTGACTTATCCTTATGGTTGCTGCTGGGATGTGTCTCTTTATACGTGCTTTGTCTTTGTTTTTTTGGAACCGATTCACAAAGGTTGGCTCTTTTTGACCGATCAATAATAATATGGTTTGATTATGTTTTAGGAACTTGTTTTGATATTATTTATTTCTGTTTTGATATTATTTATAGTTTATATTATTTATTTCTGTTTTGAAAATGATACTTAACAATTATAATTATAATAATAATATTTCAGATTGTCTTTTAATTATATTTATTTTATTTCTTATTATTATTTTTAAGTTATTTGTATTCTAATATTTAGAATGTAATAACAATAATTTACCAATATATTATTATTTTATTAATTGTTCTATATATATTATTATAATTATAATTGTTGTCACCTGGATTTTGCACCTTGTTGAATGTAAAACTCAACGATCTAGTGCAACATGGGAAGACCTCTAAAGATGTGGGTTTTGTAAGAGACCAGGTGTCTCTCAACCCAAACACTGATCAATAACACTGAGATTTTGTTTCGTTTTCTGAGTTTTGTGATTTTTTGGTATTTTTGCACTTAAAGAAGAAATTGCGATTTTGCAAGAAACGACTGGAAAATTTAAATAAAATAATAGATGCGCAAATCTACAGAATACAGCTTCAAATTCCAATGCTAGATAATTTATTGACCTTCCAGAATGAATACAACTGCTAGTTTCAGACATACAAGTAAAAGACAGATTATTTATTAAAGAACCTGGAGAAGCTTGCAGGCGCCTGTGAGAAAGCCCAAAATGGTACAGCTGAATAAGATAGACAATCCTCTGACCTTGAAATTAATGTTGAAGCTCCAAGAACCCTAGGCGCACAAGATCCAATACGCAGAAGCTGATAAATGAAGGCATATTCTCCTGTGAAGAAAAGTACGGCCTTGCTGGTACAAAAGTACGGCCCCAGCCAACAGCCTTCAATATGGTACGGCCTCAAGAATATAGTGCCAGATCTACATGTAATGATCTCTGATAGGTCGCCACAAATGACTGATAGAGAATCTCTGTGAATTTCTTCCTGAATCGAATCAATAAGCACAACTACAACCTCTGTACGAAGTCACCAAGTTTGACAATCTTTAACTGGTATTTCACAGTCTCAGTATGCCAGATCTTGAAGAGGGAACGTTCCTCAAAATCAATGTCTGCTGGAACCCTAGGTTCGCAAACTCCAATGCTCAGAGAGAGAATAAGACAAATTGAATAATCATAACACATGAGTTCGATTTGTCCTGGCAGTGTATATATAACCCTTTCAAAAATTCGACCCAAGCTTCCTTTTTAAAAATCATTTAAATAAATGATTAAATTCGCCTTTTCTTAACTTAGGAAAAATATTAAATAAATGGCGTCCCATATTTAATGAATAAATAATTATTCATTATAATAAATATTTCACTTTATTATAAAGTATTAAAAATACTTTATAATATGCCATTAATCATTAATATTTAAATATATTAATAAAGTGACTTTATAACATAAAATCAAAATATCAATTTTTTAATAATCATTAAATGCTCTGTTATTTTTCATCTGAGCCTCAAACTGACAAACTAGGTCGACTATGAGCTAACTAGCTGAACCAGGTGCCCTACCCAAAATAGCAGCTTCTACCTGCTGACTTACTATAAATAGTAAGTATCTGAAAAACTTCTCTGAAAGAGTCTGCGAAGGCCCAACCTGAATCAACTGAAAGAATGATGCTCCTGAACACCGGGTAACTGCCTCAAATGATCCTCTACACACCACTGTCAGCCTACGAGGATCAGAATGATAGGCTAACCTCAAATCCAGCTGCATTGATTAGGAAGAGGATATCTTATGTTTCTTGTAAACAGAGGTCAACCTCCGGAGAAGGCCGGCTTCCTTTGGTGTCACCTGACTACTAAACTTGTAAGGAAAAGGGTAGAAGGAGAATACATTAAAACTAACGAAAAACACTAACTCTACGGTGATGCACCAAATTTAATAAGGCATATAACACAGTTTAAACACACAGTTTCAATCAATGATGAAAGCTTTGTCATACACAACTCAATCGCATATGTTTTCTGCATAAATATTCCATGAAAAGGTTCATATGGCTACACTCCTAGAAGGAAGGAATAACTCCACAACTAGAGAATACTGCATTTTGAACACATCTCACAACCTGCAAAATACATATCGCTCTACAAAAAGGTGCTGAGATAAGACATAACTACAAGGAATCATACAGTTTCACAAGTAGTTTCATCAATTATACGAATGCACACGATTTAATAGAGAGATTGAAAAGGTAAAGTAATTATACTCATTGATTTCAATGGTGAACACTGATATACATGTCTATCATGAGCTACAAAACATAGCCTCTCTTCTGCAATGAACTCTACAAGTTATAGAAGCAGAGAAGTACCAAGTCCAAACTCCCTACAAAAAGGCAAAAATGCCATATATACCAAAGAGTGTCGGCCCCTAGGGCTTACAAAATATCTGTTTTCAGAAAAAATCTCTCTTTAGATCTTTTCATGGAGTTAATGTTGTATTAAACACGCATCCCTGCTGTCCATCTCGGTGAAGAGTCGTTTCCAGGAGAAGCCTTCGGATCTTTTGCAGCTACCGCATTCAATTCTGGTCCTCGTGTCCACCTTTGAATCCCTTGTCGAGCTACTTTGAATGCTTCAGAGCTTAGAGCCGATCCACGTCGCCTTCACCCTGTTGATCTTCTTGGCACTGGTCAAGCTGCCAACGATCCGCCTGTAGCTCCCTCTGATTCGTCGAATGTATGCCACATAGATTCTTCGGGTGGTCAAAAGTTCTCTCTGCAGAATCGCATGTCGGTGAGACACTGATTGTGTCTCCCCGATGCGATTATACCTTGCAGCATCATTTGGCAAGACACACAATGGTCGGAAAGAGCTCATATCGAGCTTCAAAAGTCATACTGATATCCTTTTTCCATTGGTGGGTCCATCGCTATCGGCAGGACCAACATCAGTGGGGGAGACGTCACAGCGAGCCACCCTGAGTTCATTTTGTATCGGCAAGACCCTATGGGGTCGGCAGGACGTCATGGCGAGGCTCAGAATCCTTCGTCGAGAGCCCCATATTTCGGTGATACTCTCCCTCATTGGCAGGACATTATGACGAAGGGATAACCCCTGGGCAAGCTAAGACCACTTCGGTGAGACCCCTTCAAGTCAGTGAGACGTTACACCGAGGGAAGAATCCTTCTGTGCTTTGTTGGCAAGACCAGATGCACTCGCCAAGACATCTCTCCGCTGCAAAATTTTCTCACCGAGATGTACATCCTTATCGGTGGTCGGCAAGACACAAAGCGTTCGGCAAGACCACACACCGAAGACACAACTCTTTCCGAAGTGTTTGCTCGTCCCGCGCTAGTCGGTAAGACATGAAGAATTCACCGAGACTTCATCCCGAAGAAAAGTCTCCTTCCGATATGTGTATCCCTCTGTCGCCGATCGGTGAGACATAAAGATCTCGCCAAGACCTCATTCCGAAGAAGACCTTCATGCCTGATGGAGAAACTCTTAGTCGCCGAAACAATGATTAATGTCTTGCCGATAGGTACCTGCATGTGAATTCCAATCGCTGTGACATCCCCGAGGTCTTGCCGATAGGTAACACAAACGTATATTAACAAAAATGCATTATGCCGAACTAAGTGATCCCTTTCAAATGAGATCTTTGTGAAATGGCATTAGATGCATAACCTAACCCTCGATCCAAAAGTCCATTTGGCCCTTATGAACGTCTGAAACATAACCCATCCTACCTAGTTGAACCCGTAGGTGAAAATTGGGTAACAATAATAATATTATATTATATTTTATCTCTGACTATGTTGGCGTAAAAACTAACACCTCTAGAGTGCAAGTCGATACGGACAGCTATGCACACTACGTAATGAGTGCTCTTCAAATTAGGAGGGGAAGCTCCCTCGTTGTGCAGACAAATGTTTGAAAAAAGTAAACTAAACTAATTCCTATCTTTTTGTCTTAGCTGAAAGAGGCACAAGGTTAAGAAAACCAAGAACGTTGCAGCTAAGGATTTTTTGGTTTCGCGGATCACTAACTACAACTAAGCTAACTACTTTAAAACTATCCAGTTTCCTCAAGAAAACAGAGCATGAGGAAATGGAGCAGGAATGATTATTTGACGATAAACAAGTATAGATTCTCAACTTGAAGGCAAGGTGGCACATCTATCAACTCAATCTAAAACAAGTTTATTATTCACGAAACACCATACAATAAACAAGAACAAATTCTCAACTTGAAGGCAAGGTGGTGTTGACGTGGTTTTTGAGGCCGCACCAACGCAGAATAAAGTCGCCGACGGCTACCCTATCCTCTCTTGATCAAAGTATTCCGCATGCTAAGATTGCAAGAAAGTTCATGCGTTCAACTCCAAGGTTCTTTCAGTGCGAATAGGCTCAGTTTGGCTCGATGTGATTTGCTGGTATTTCAAGGGGACTTACGGAATTGTTCGGCAGCGGAGAAAGGAATTCAAATGCTCGGAAGATTTGTCTATGAAGTTCGGGTTACCTATTCTAACCAGAAAGTACTGAATTGAAATGGGGTAAGGTTTAGAGAGTCTAAATCTATTCTAAGTGTGGGATATGGAGCTCCACTTCAGCAAACTTCAACCAAACTTCGCTTTGCCTCGCATCGGACAGCTTCCACGGAGTTGGTGCAATCTTCAGGGGAGATGACTAAAGGTGTTCAAACCACCATTTGACATGAAGATACCATCACAACGACGCATACCACCATTCAAACTGTGATTGAAGTTAGGCCCAAATGTTTCCAGTTGACCACACAAGGCGCATTCACCATCAGCAAATACACTAGTGGTATGGATAGACGAAGTTGCTTAGATCAGCACTGCGATTCTTACGCTAACATCTACTTGCATGGAATGAAAATTATACTACTTTCTGAACTAATTTACACTTCATTTGAATCGGAAGGACCTAAGAAACCTTGCTAGTTACTAACAACAAAGACCTAAATTCACCATCAATGAAAACTCTTTATTGAGAGAGTGTTCACAAATAACTTCTTGCTAAAGTTTCTCTCAAAGGAAAACTTTCTCTTCAACCATACCATCAATCTATACCAGTCCTGAAGCTATCACCCAGCTGTCTCTCTACTCAACTTCTACCTAATCTTCTCTACTTAATCTAATGAGGTTAAAATGAGGGGACTCCCTTTATATGAAGCAACAGCCAAGTCCTGTAAGACTTGCCATAGTTACAATCAGAGCTGCTAGAATCGCAGGCCACCCTGCTAAAGTCCTAACCCCAAAACTGCATTAGGAGTGGTACATTAAATTAATCAAAGATTCCCACCACTCCCCCAAAATAGCAAAGGCACAATGCCTCCACAATCGCCTCTTGTAAGAGATTCTCGGCATGTAGACGCCAGTTTCACACTGCCCTGATCTTCTTTCTTGACGTTGTTCTTTGACTTCTTTGTCACTTGAGCTAGCACTTAGCCAATTTCTTGCAACTTTTTCTTCCTTCATGTGAAACTTATAACTTTATCTTCCTCTGAAGGTCGTAATATCATCGTGCTTCACCTCTTCAAGTCATTGTGTTCGGCTGACATTCCTCCTTGAAATGTTTAGGAGAGAGTATTAAACACTTCATAATATAAATTCAATTTTTATTTACCTCGATCTCACGCCTAACTTCCAAGCGCCAAATCGCTTCATGATTCTTCATGCCTAGCCCAGATTCCAACCATCTTTCAAGGGTTTACTTAAAAGATGTACTTTTAAGATCATCTTTCAAAGGTGTTAACTTCAACTGCATCTTCTTCAAGGATTTCACTTCACCTGCTGGAGCTCTGACAACTTTGATTTTATCCATCTCTGGCTCAAGAGGACTATCTTCACGAAGGATTTAAGCAAATTCACCTGGGCAGTTCCTTTCAAATTCATCGTCTGGAGGATTTTACCTTAAAAACACATTTTCATTTTGTTTTAGAAAAATTTTCAAATTTTAGAAATTCATCGTTCTAGTGCCGCCCACTAAAAATCTTTACTTAACTCTGGCGTGCTCATAGAAGACCCTTTCAACCATTTCTCATCGAGCAATCTTCAATACCTGTAAGAAATTTTCTCGAATGTACTTAACCTTATGGGTGCACAACGAACGGGTTCATTTAATTTTCTTGAACCTTAGAAAATTATTTCCCTGTGAAATTTAAATCCGTTCTTCATCTGTGATCGTCCTGTTGCTCCAACTTGAGAAATTTTGGATTTATCCTGCATTGTCATCATCTTCTGACTTTGCCTCTAAAAACTTGCTCGTGCTTCAGGAAAATTCCATCACCTCTCCAGACTTAGGCATTTTTCTAAGGGAGAAAATATTTGTGCCTTAGAAAATTTTTGAATCACTTCGAAAATTTTGCCTTAGAAAATTTTATCCAACTCGATCAATTTTTCCTGTGAAAATATCAACTTCACTTAGAAAATTTTTCATGAAGGCGCCTAGCACATTTTATTCTCTAACACCACTTTGCATTTTACTTCACATTTGAAAAATATTTTTTTGAAGCTCCAATGCCTTAGAAAAATTCCCATCACTCATCTTATATTTTATAGCACACTTGAGGAAAATCACGCCTTAGCACTCATAAGCCTAGCATCACACTTGAAGGTGAATATTTTTCAAACGCCCAAACAATATTTACCTCCCCTTTACTTCACACCTTGCATGGCGCACATCACACTTCATGGTGGATATGTTAAATTTCAACGCCTTGCACTTGTCATTTCACCCTCAACACTTTACCTTAGGCGCATATCTCACTTCAAGGGGAATATGTTTTTAATGCCTATCATTTCACCCTCAACACTTTTATCTCATTTGCTACGCCTCACCTCATATTCATTTAGCATGGCGCATTCAAAGGAGAGAGAAGAATAACTATACTTCTTTACTTTTGTCTTGACATGCCCCCATTTGGGCGCATTTGATGCCTATAGGAGGATGAAAATTCGCTGACTTGTTGACTTCTTAGCTGCATGGGCGCATTTTACATGTAGAGGAGGATGAAGCTTAAAACGTGGGCGCATTTTGGAGGTTATGAGGGATGAAGCACATGCAACGCCACCTTGTGACCTTTGAGCTCCCTATTTTGTCTTCACATGGCCCCATTTGGGCGCATTTTACTATGTGTGAAGGATGAGAATCATTGACCCTTTTGACTTCTTTCTTATTAACTCTCCTTGGGCGCATTTAGCCTAGGGTGGAGGACGAGTTTCTTGCCTTAGAATTTTTTTTTTTTTACGCTTCTTGCTAGCATGTGGGCGCATTTAGCCTATGCTGAAGGATGAGACACTTTGACTTTTCCTTGACTTTCTTGTGAGTGGGCGCATTTCACCATAGGAGGCGGATGAAATTTATACTTAGAAATTTTTTTTGAACATCTTTGCTTCTTCATCAAGCGAGGCGCATTTTGCCCAGGCAGGAGGATGAACATCAATACTTAGCCATTTTTCCTCGTCCCTGCCAGTTTCTCCCCACCTTACTATAAATAGTAAGCCTCTTAGTTCTTACACCTCAGAAGCTCAGAACGACTTGAAATTTTGCACACTGCATCCTCGTGACCTTGTTGTCCTGTCAACACTGCTATTTGTAGCTGACCTGCTATTTTTAGCCTGTTTCTGAAGGTGGTTTACTATAAATAGCAAACGCTTGCTTCTAATAGCTCCACTGCTCCGATTGACTTGAAATTTCAATGAGGCGCTCCTCACCACGTGACCTGTCTGTCGACACCAACGCATGCAGTTGATTTACTATTTTTAGCCTATTTCCAATCTGACTTACTATAAATAGTAAGTGCTCCGTTTGACTTGAAATTTCACCAGCAGATAGCTTGAAGGATGCTGATCACGGTGGTTTACACTGGTTTTCGAAAATTCTGACTTTTTACTCCTCTTTTCAGGTCCTGAAGTTTGAAACCCTAATTCGCTCTGCATGCACATCAAATGATCTATGTTCGTCTTCGTTTCTATGGCACTGCGATCAGCTCGTGATTCTAAACTGCTGGGAAGCGGCTGCCGGGACACACCTGCTAAAAATAGCAAGTTCCTTACTGAGTGAGTATCTTCGTTTGCATGTCATGCCATCGCGAAGCTCTCGAAAAACCCATCAGGAATCACCCAACATGCAAAAGAAACCCTGACATGCAAACCCTAAAAATAACCTCGGAAGACTGAATTCTAAAAGTTGTCGTCTCGTTTTGCATGTTACATCATCGCGAAGGTCTGGAAAAACCCAGAAGGAATATCCAAACATGCAAAGAAAAACTCTGCATCTGAGCCCTGAAATTTGTCCCGGAATCTGGACTGCTAAAAATAGAAAGTTGCCTGTTTTCACTCAAATTTTGCATACGAGTAGCCTGATGCACTATGAATGTTGTGTGACTGTCGGAATCTCAAAAATGCTGACAAACTGTCCTGAATTTCACACTTACTAAAAATAGTAAGTACCTCAGAATCTGATGAAATTTTAGTGAAAGCCTGCTAGAAGCACACTGACAATAGTGTTAGTCTCAATTTTCAATTTACTCACTTCGTTGAATTCAAATTGGCATGAAGGAATCAAACCCTAATTTTCAGACTTAGCCAAAATTTCACGTTATGGCTCAACGGCGGGCCCGTCCCAGAAAGATAGACAGAACGAGAGAGAGACAACAGCAAAAACAAACCAACATCAAACCAAAAGCAAAGCCAAAATTAGGGGGTCCCCATTTGCAATGGGGCGATGTGTGAAAAACGCCACAATGTGGGGCACATCTATCACCAATCTAAACAAGTTTATTGGAACACAAACAGTAGCCACTAATCTAAGGAAAGAATTACCTCATCATAATTGCAAGAAACCCAAGGTGGTTGGGCCACCATCATAACAGTAAATACACATGAACAGATACATGAACGAGCAATATTGAAGGCAAGGTAGGCACACCATATATATTTCTGCAAAAGTTCGTGAACAATAGCACAAATAGCAATACTACAGGCAAGGTGGGCATAGCATGTATGCTATCACGCAAAAGTTATGTACAAATGAGCAAAAGCTCTTATTTATAGACATCAAAAGGTGTAGGGAACCCTAAAATCACCTTGAGTCAACTACAGTCTTGCAATGCATGCAAGATTTATTGCTAAACCTAATAAAGCAAACTATACAGTTAACTAGAAAATTACCGTTAGTTAACCGGTACATCTAATCTAAATGGACAATGTGCAAGCATGCACGTCCTTATTGAAAGCAAAGTTAACTGGAACACTACCCTCAGTTAACTGAAAACCCTAATCCTAACTCCTGCAAAGATAATTCCAAGGAAGAGATATGTATGTATAAAATCAGCAAGTGAACTCAAGACTGAAAGTTGAGTTAACTATTGCTCTTGGCTCTAACCTCAAAACTAACTACAGATCACAACTGACTGATCACTCTAGATCATCACTGTCCATCAAGTCATCCAGGAACTGATTGATGGCACTATCTTCTGGCACTTTGATGCTCTCCACGATCATGACCTGCCTCTGGCACTCAACGCCACCATCCTTAACTGCTTTTTGGCAATTTCTGATATCTCCAATTGCTCTCTTGAAACTAGATGTCATGAGATGTGATCCAGAATTTCCATCAAGATATCACGAACATGCTTTTGGAACTTAGTTTGCACAGCCTCGAGATCAGCGTAGGTACCATCTTCACGAAGATAATGGCATGGGATTTGAGTGACTTTGGCGGCTCCATAAATGGAGTGATCTTTGTTCCTTCTGCAGCTTAATGCTTCTGATGCTTTTCTTGATTCTTCTCAACGAAAGTGGTGAATGATGAAATCATGAAGCCTGACCACGAACACTCTGGTTGCGAGAAATACACATGAACTTGCTACACACGCAGAATTACAGCGGTCCACCTCACGTCTACACCTGTCAAATTGTCTGAATCAGCCCCCGGATGTGTTCGATCTTCATTGTCAGCTGTTCTGATGAAAACATGAATTAAGACCGATTTGGTCTTGAATTCAGTCTACGTGAATTGCATTCTGAAAAACTCGCCCATTGACTATAAACACGACTATATTCTAACAACTTTCTAAAGAGGCTGAAAAAGCTCTGGCCAAGGCTAAAAATAGCTCACTGGGGGAAAGTTTTTTGAATTTTTTTTGAAACGTGGGTTTTGTGCAGAATCAAATTCTAAGCAAACCCAGATCAATGAAAATTCAAAAAAGTGAATTTTAGCTAGGCATGCAAAGGCTTTTCAGTCGAGAAAAGCAAAGGTTCTAGAGCTTACTCGAGGTAATTTTTCCCGAGAAAATCTGGAACATGGATTTTGTAGGCAACGGAATTCTAAACAAACCCAGATGATGTGATTTTCAAAAAGATGTGATCTTGGCCCACATGCAAAGAAATCTTCGGAAAAAAGCACAGAGCTTCAGAATGAAGGCTGCAGGGTAATTTTCTCAAAAAAATCTAAGACATGGGTTTTGCTGCAAATGTTGAAATATGCGAACTCGAATGTCTGAATGCCGAATGTTTGCTGATTTTCTTTGACATGCATAGAAAGTACCTAAGACGAAAAATAGAAGAAATAAGACAGAAGATAGAAAGTTTTGTTTGTTTTGCTTTTGTAGAATTCACCTATCTCTGACTTGGATTTGATGTAATCTGCATGCAAATTGAAAACAAACTCTGGAATATTCTTCCTCTAAACAAATTGAATCCGTTGCTACGAAGAACACTGAAATCTGACACCTGTAGCACCTTCAAATCACTGTTTCCTCAAGAAAAACGTATTTCTCTTAGCTTGGGATGAAGAATAATGGACGCCTAAGTCTGAATAAATAGACTTTCATCACCAAAATTTGTGATAAATACATGCACACCTAAAAATGGCGCTTGACTTGTTATTGGACCTCAAAAATCCACGCCTAGCCAATGATTGGCTCTAAAAACAGTTAACTGAAGACAAAAATGCCCTAAATAGGGCACCATCTTTGAGACTAAAGTCACCACCTTTAAGACTTCAGTTAAAAATTCATAATAGGGCGCCATGCGTTTTAATTGACAATCCATGCTTAGAAACTTTAGTTGAAAAATCCAAACATAAGTCACCATCTTTAAGACTTCAGTTAAAAATCCTAATTAAAGCGCCATCTTCAAAGACTTCACAAAAATCCAAAAATGCGCCATGCATTTTAGCTTTAGTTGATTTTTGACATGCACTTCAGTTAAGTGGACATGCAAAATAATAACTCAACATGCAAAATCAGTTAACTCAACATGTGAATTAGTTAACTCAACATGCAAAACTAAAAAAGCACTCAACATGCAAAGATGTCAACTGGAGATGATAACCCAGAAATCGTTCTCTTCAACTGAAAGTCGAAATTCAAATGTTTAAATAATATTCAAAATTCCTCTTTTAGGCACACATGTGATTTTTAAGTTTGAAAAATCAACTTTGACTTTTGGCGTTTTTCTCCAGACTTGGCCATTTTTCATGAAAACTGAATTTTGAACCTCTTCTGGGGCCTCTGTTCAATCCCTGACACTGGCTAACTGACATCACCGATTGACTAGCTGACAAGTGCATTGCAAAGCAGGACAAAAACTGATCAAAAGACTCCTTGAGACTACAAACCATAAAACTAAGATCTGAAGGCTCAAAAATCCAAGCGCCCTTTTCAAAAGCTGCTCTTTTCCTCAGACTTAGTCAAATTTTCTCCATCTTCATTCTGTACGAAGGGAAAACTGAATCCTCCATAACTTTTGTCTAACAAAGTTTCAGGACTGGATATCTAGATCATTGCGGAGCTGACTTCATTCCACACAACAACCTCAAGAGAGCACTTCTTATGAAAACATCATCTGAGGGTTGAAAATCAAGGGCGCCTTTTGAAAAATGTGCTCTTTTCATCCCAGAGAGCCATTTCTCAAACTAGCCAAAATATCACTTAAACTCTGGCTACAGGCTGCTGAGTCAACTTCTGATCTAACGGAGATAGGCAACAGAGAGATGAATGTAACACGGTCAGGATGAATACCTGAGATCATCAAAAAGAAGGCATTCAAGGCTCCAAAAGCTCAAGCATCTTTTTCAAAATGTGCTCTTTTGCTTTTTCCTTGATATCTTGACCAAGATTTAACATCGTGTTTGACCTCTGGCTCAAGCAATTCAGCAACTCAAATTCACCCACTAACGGATGCATTGCGAAGTCTGAGCAAATGTGAGACAAACATCCTAGGCGGCATTTAGTCAAAAACCTTCATTTGACCCCTCAAAAAGATGGGCGCCTTTTTCAAAAGCTGCTCTTTTCCCTCCAGTGTTAGCCATTTTTGTTGTTTCTCTCATTTTTCGCTACATCTCTCGTAACTCAAGCAAAACAGGTCCGTTTGATAGGCTTGATAGCTCATTGCGAAGCTCACATGATGCCGAACAAATGTCTGCTGCAGGTGACAAACCCTAAAAATAGGATATGAGCCCCTAAAAGATAGGGCGCCTTTTTGAAAAGGTGCTCCCCTCTCTAGAGTTAGAAAAATTTAATGATTTTCCTTCAGATTTTCACTTTACTCAAAATTCTTCAGTATCAGACTGACATGAAACAGACATAACTCCATATCACTTTGACAAGGTTAAAACTACTTTAAGCAAAATGCCTTAGTGAAGCAAAAAATTTGGTTTGGGTACAACAGACTATTATGATTATAATATTATCAATGATAATTATAATTATAATGATATTTTAAATTGTATTTCGTTATACTTGACTATTATAATAATGATATTTTAAATTACCTTCTTCTATATTTATATTTTTGATGAGTGTTCTATCTGAATGTGTATATTATTAACATGTTATTGTATGTCTAAAAATATAAATAGATTAAGCGTATACTTATCTCAGATGCCCCTTTGTGATGGGGACATCACAGGTCTCCTCTGCTCGACTTTGCTTGTCCTCAAGCAAAAACACCTTAGTTTCTCTTAGGATTTCTTCTTCTAATTTGTCACTAATGACACACAAGTTAGTCACATTTTTAAATGAGAATGTTTAATAATGATTACTCTATTTGAATGTGTATATCTATTAAAATATAAATATACTAAATATATACTTATCTTTGTGATGGGTACATTACAAGTCTTCCCCGCTTGACTTTGCTTGTCCTCAAGCAATCTTATAATCCTTTCCTTAGTGTCCTCTTGAGATTCTTTCTCGGTGTACCTGCCTTATTTTGGGAAAAGATTTGTAAAATTTTTGTTACACTCAATCTCTTTCCAAGCCTTCTGGATACCTCATTTTTTTAGTATACCTAGCCTTATAATCCTGGAAGAAGACTGTAACCTTGTTACTTTTAATCTCATTCCAAGCCTTCTGGATACCTTTTTCTAAGTCTATCCAGCCTTATAATCCTGGGAAAAGATTGTAACCTTGTTATTCTTAATCTCTTCCTAGGCCTTTTGGATACCTTTTGCTAAGTCTATCCAGCCTTATAATTCTGGGAAAAGATTGCGACATCTCTTCCCAAGCCTTCTAGGTACCTTACTTTAAGTGTACCCAGCCTTAAAATCCCAGAAGCGAGCCCCTCACTTCTCAGGGCTTATGGACACCCTATTTTGGTGTATCCATCCTTAAGATCTTCAAAAGAACCTTGGCTTTGTCTAGGCCTTATAGATACCCTAGTTGGGTATATCCATCTTAATTCTTATATGCATTCATCGTTGTAATGTAATATTACATATTATCCTCAAAGGATGTTTTTGTGCAAGGAAGATGACTTATATTGAAAATTCTATTTCTTGTTCTAGTCAAGGGCCATTATGGTTCACCCTTCCTGAATTTTGTTTATCTTTAAATGCCTTAAAAGTTTCTTCCTTTTCCCATGTGGCATCTTCTTCAGGGAGTCCCTTCCATTTGATTAGAGACTTGGTAATGATCCTATTCCTTAATTTCCCTTCTCTGGTGTCTAGAATAA
Organism: Sequoia sempervirens; assembly: GCA_007258455.2. Taxonomy (NCBI): domain Eukaryota; kingdom Viridiplantae; phylum Streptophyta; class Pinopsida; order Cupressales; family Cupressaceae; genus Sequoia; species Sequoia sempervirens. The sequence continues at coordinate 15,117 of VDFB02356858.1, forward strand.
ATTCTGACCCTAAGATAAGTTGTCCTTCATTGTCGAGAGGAGGTAGGAGTTTCTCTTGTCTCTTCATTTGATGCTTCTTTTGTCTTATGTATTTTTCCCTTCTTGCATTGGTGGTCTTGTCCCCAACGTTCTTTTCATTTGAAACATAAACCTCTCTTCATTAATTCTTCCCTTCGTTTGATTGCTTCCTTGCCTTGGCATTGGTGTCCCATAGTCCATGTTTAAAAGTAGCATGCTCTTTCTTTATTATCTCTTCTTGTTTAATTTTCTTCCACAAGATGGCAGGATTATGCTCTAATACCACTGTAATGTCCCTAATAGGAGTTTTGTCGAATCTATTCTCAATTATCAATTTTCCAAGACATGAGCCCTAGAGGATACCTTGAATTGATTTAGTCTTGGAAAACAAGTTAGAGATCCATCACTAAAATAATCTAACAAGTAGAATATTAATACTCCACATTGAACATCGGGATTAAGCATGAGTAACTCTATATTAAATATCATAATTAATATTATTAGTTATCTAATTCAAGATGACATATTAGCAATGTTATAATAATAAATAGTAGCCTGCATAATCTTATTACTCCAAAATGACATTAATAACATCAGATCACTATGTATAGATTGCATTTATCAACCATCAATAATGTATCTATTAACCATAGTATATTTAAATATATTTATTAATTTGCTATTTGGATTCCTAATATATTTGACAATCATTCATACCTGAATTCATAATGCATTTATGTTACACCCCGATTGTATAGCTACTAGATATTAGTGCTGCATAGGGAATAGATGATTGTAAAAGAGAATTTTGTGAATGAACAAAATATGTTGCACCTTGTTATCAATATGAGTGTTTTTACATTTAATGATTGTCTCATTTCATGTTGCTTCAATTGATGTTATTCATGGTGAAATACTACATAAGAAGGTTAATGAATCATGCTGATTTATCTTGTGATGTTTATATATACTGCTATTGTTGTGAACATATGGCTGTCGTGAGTTTATGTCAGTGGATGCAGGTATGTGATCCATTCCTCTAGGCGGAGGGGAAATATCACTTGAGAGAGGGGCTTGGTCATTTAACCGGTAATGTGAACTATTTGAGCATACACACACATCACTATAGTTTGGGAGAACCAAGTCAGTTATGTTGGTCTAGATAAGTCATCCATAGCTCGTTCATTGGCATTAGGAGTCTTGTTTACTTCTTTACGCTTTTGTGAGTGATATTTATCTGTATATCTGTCTTGTTGTATTACGATCATTATGATGGTAATGTGAATGGATGTAAGTGAATAGGTTGAGTGGGTATATATATATATAGTATATACACGTATCCATATGTATATACATATTGATACAGGCGTATGATCAGCAGATGGATATGCTCATACGGATGTGTCGATATGGTATACCTACAGATGCGTGTACACTGAGGTATATACATGTATATATATATACATGCCACCTATTATCTGTGGATATTAATAATGTTATATTATTATTGCCTGAGAATTTACATACACATGTGTATATATATATATGTACATATCGGATTACGATATGGTTACTGAATGATATATATATATGTGTGTGTGTGTGTGTAAATATATATATATATATATTATATATTGTGTAAATATATATATATATTACATGGAGTAATTAAATATATATATATATATATATTAATTGTTAATATATATATATATATATAGTTTAATATTATAAATCTCTTTATTGGATATTAAATTATATTCCACTTTGAGTTTATATTAAAGTCTAAACTATGGAAATTGGGTTTATTAAACCCAGCCAATTATTAATCACCAACCATGGAAATCGAATGATTTAAAATATTGCCTTTGGCAAAAGGAAAATTAATGCGTCATTCTTCATATAGTTGAAATTAAAATATTTCACATCCAAACTTTTGAAACTTTGGAAAATAAAATGAAAATTGCAAATGAAGGAAATATGCGCCTGTTGAAGCGCACGGCCATGACCACGTCGCAGGAATTCAAACGCAGCCTGTATGTTGTTAATTAAGTTATGAATGTAGGCTAAGTGGATTGCAATTAACCATGACCATTTCCTGTAAAATGAATCACCCGCTAGATTGCTGGATTGGCGCCATATTTGGGAGACCCCTGTAGGTGTCAATTCTTCATTTTTAAACATGTGCAAATTTGAAATGTTCTCCATTTTGCTGCCAAGTAATGGAGGTCGACTCACCTCCTTGGAGCTGAGTGTGAAAGTGGAAACCCACCACATTTCATGTTGAAATATTCAAAACATAGTTCTGTCAAGTTACATGCCAGTAAAAGTGGAAATTTGTTGGGCTGGGGGCTCTATAAATAGCTGCCCAGTTCATTCTTCTAAACTTACTTGCTTATTACAAATTTCACCTGACTTCTGGAGATTTATCCTATGAGTTTTTTTTCTCTGAGAATCATATTCATATCTGAGAGTTGAGAACAAAGGAATTACCAGTCCATTAATATTAAAATATCTAAGTTTTATCTCTATTCAGCTGTGACCAATAACAGACTGAATATTCACTATTTGAGGAGTATAATTCTGAGTGAACGATATAGCAACTTGAGATTTTATGCTGAGTAAAAAAGGCAGCAGCTTGAGAGGAAATTGCCAATAGATTAATTGAGTTAAGGTGCTGTGAAGAAAGATTGAAATTTCATCATTTGAAGGAAAGCTTAATATCAGGCATGGGACATTCTTCTACTATCAATTCTGTTTTTTATTGTTAAAATATCATGGTCCTTTGTGTTTACTGTATGTGCATAGGTAGAAAGTCATTTCATAAACTGCATTTCTAAGTTGTAGAGAAAATGAGTTATTATATGAATTGCATACTTAATTGTACTTAGGAAGTGAATTGTATGAAGGTTAAAAATGCATATTTGTGTAAAATTGCATAATTTGTATGATCTCCATATAAGGAGAATATGTTGGTAGTAGTTACTATTTACTAGGATCGAAATGAAGGCAGAGGTCAAGTAAGATCTATCAGCTTAAGTTATTAGGTTAACTTGGATAGGCTTGAATGCTCTTAGGATAAAGATTTCCTGAATAGGAGCGATTATGTGAGTTACTTGTTGACTGTTTCATTTCTTTTAGATAGTATGTTGTAGGTTAGTCTGGGATAGATGTTTATCCAAAGGAGGACAAAAACCTATGCGTAGTGTAAGATAGCCCTAAGTTAAATCGACCTTGAGCAGTGTATGTGATAGATGACTCACTCGGTCGTTTACTAAACTAGAACACTTTGGCCAAAGTAGTGTAATGTACCTACATCCTCTTAGATTGGGCGATGATTACACTGTCAGTTCATCATGATCCCGTATTACATTCTAGATCGAGGGATGCCGTTTTGCACAAGATCTAGTTATGTAGGACACACCACTATGCTCAGCTGATTAAATAGTATCGGTTACTAAACCAATCTCTTCGACGAAGGGAGGGCCATCTATTGAATCATAGATGTGTGAGGGACTGCATTATAAGTCCGTGGTTGGCAGAAAAGCAGCCGAGTGATGTTTCTCCTCCACAGCAGGCTACTGATGAACCAAGATTTGAAATGCGGAACTCCTGGACCTTCTTACTACTATTTGTTCAAAAGCTCAATGAGCTATGCTTTGTACTTGTATGTATTCTTACTCTGATGTTTACTTGAAAAGGAAAAGTTATTTATTGTAATGAAAGGCATTGAATTGTATTATGTTGAAGTAATTTCAATTAAAAGAAAAGAAAATTTTTGCTACAATGGCTATTTACTCATTATCTTTATTTATCTGATGTAAAATTAAGAAATTTTCATTTCACGCAAGGGTTAGGTCGTTACATGTGGTATCAAAGCTACCAGGCTTAACTCTGGAACCTATGAGCTCATTAATTTTCCTTTCCAACATTATCTAATGTTGTGAAAAATTCTTGTGTCAGGATGATGTGTATCAGATTGATAGCTTGAAAGTCTATAATCGGAAATGAACGTTACCTGAAGGCCAAGAAGGAAAAGGAAGCTATTGTTTGAACCATTGAAGGAACCAACTATGATAATGCTATCTGGTTGAGTGATACTGAGACCTTTAGCCATGCACTTTCTTGAATCAACATTGAGAAGAGAAAGATGAGAATGGAGGCATTGTACAATTACCTTCCAGCTATCTCACCTGAAAAGTCAGAATCATTACAACTTTCCAGGGACATGCCATCGGAAGAAAGTTCAAGCCTTGCATTTATCTTTAGGGATCCTTCAGCTGCATCAGGGTTCCAATCAGGTTTTACTGGGGAGTATTGATGTGTGTACATGATGTGGATTGCTTGCAGTTTCACTTTTGATCCTCATGTACATGAATTGTTTCAGATGCACAGTTCTGATGAGCAAGTGTTGGACAGTTTGTATGACATCCCACCTTGTGCAGACATGGGAAACAAACTTTGTTAGCATTCTTAGTTGCTTCCTCTTGAGGTTTACACTCCTGTGACACCTAATGTTGAGGTTGACATGGTTCATCATGTTTCATCAATTGTTCAGTTGTTGGTGTTACAAGAGTTGGTTGATGATATGAGGGACATTACACAACACTTCCCTTGGGATCCAAGTGGAAAGGTGTTCTCTTGCAATTGGGATTGCTTGGGAACAAGCAATTTCAAGGAGGGCAGACCATAATGTCCCCTTTTTGGCTTGTTCTCGATTTTGGTAGATTAGCCTATTATTTGACCCTCATAGGCTAGTGTGGTGGATTAGAGGGTCCAGTTTGGGCGTTATGGAGCTCTTCAGGTGGCAGTTGTAAGTGTTTATCTCCCCAAATCCTTCATATGTTTTGAGGCATTGATATTCAGGGGTTTCTGGTTCAGTTTTGAGGGACTTACTATTTATAGTAATTCAGTGGATGTTAGAGAGGGACCCTTACTATTTTTAGCAAGGCAGTTGGATGCACAGTGGATACAATGGTTAACCTCCTGGTTCAGACAGAATCGAGAAATAATGAGTATTTTTGGAGTTATGACATTTTAATTATTAATGAAGTAATACTTTATTAATAATTAATTTAAAAGTGCACATCATTTAAATGTTATTTGAGTTTATTATTAAAAGGGGTATTTAATGATTATAAAGTCAAGTTATATAAAGTGCATTTAAGTCATAATATAAAGTGCCAATTTAAGGCAGATATAAGTGATTATTGTTGTGACCTTTTCACACATCGCCCCATCTAAAATGGGGACCCCCTAAATTTTTGCTCCGTTCTGGTCTTTTGGTCTTGGGTTTTTGTCTTTCTCTCTCGTTCTGCTTCTGTTCTGCTATCTGCCTTTCTGGGGACGCTCCCGTCAGCAAGCTTGAACGTAAGGTTCGACCAAGTTTGAAATTAGGGTTTCACATCTTTTAGGTCACATTGAGGTCAAATTGAGTTGATTATTTAGCTTTTGAACCTAGCAATGTTAATACCATGTTTTCAGCAAGCACCCCCTAAATTTTCACTAAATTCTGCCATCTTTCTATTTTTAGTAAGTGTCAGTTTAGGGTTGATTTTCTTAAGATTTTCACATTCGGACAACTTCATTGCATTCCGAGCACTTCAAGTTCACTTTTGGCAACTTTTGAGCAAAAACGGACAACCTGCTATTTTTAGCAGTACAGCTTCCAGAGCAGATTTCAAGGTCTTAATGTTATATTTTCTGATGCATGTCCGAAGATTCCTTCTGGGTTTTTCGAGACCTTCGCGACGATATGACATGCAAAGCAGGATGATGACTTTCAGCATTCGGCCTTCGGAGGCCAATATCAGGGTTTGCATGTAGAATTTTTCAGCGCATGTTGGCATTTTCTTTCTGGTTTTCCAAGAGCTTCGCGACAGGTAACATGCAAATGGAGCACACTTATCGAAACTTACTATTTTTAGCCAGGTTGCATGTTGGAGATTTTTCTGGTTTTTCAAGATTTTTCAAGGGCAGTATGACATGCAAGATCATCCGCAGCCCTCCAGTCACTTTTTCGCCGTTTATTTTTAGCAGGTATCACTTGGGCAGCCACTCGACACCTCAGAAATGCAAGCTGATCATCATACAACTGAAACGAGGTCAAACGGAGCTCATCTGAGCAACATGCACAAAATTAGGGTTTCGAGCTTCAGCACTAAAAATGAGGAGTCAGAGGTCAAAACGTTCAAAACTGAGGTATCCATCATGATTGACATCCTTCCGAGAAGCTGCTGGCAAAATTTGAAGGCAATCGGAGAACCTGCTATTTTTAGTAGGGCATTTTGGACAGGGGCTATAAATAGAAAGTTGATCTCGGCGTCAGCATACACAGGCAAGTTCACCAACGACGGGCACACTGTCCAGATTTCAAAGCAAACGGAGCAAAGGAAGCCTCAGAAATAGGCACTTACTATAAATAGTAAGTCACTTCAGCAGCAGCTATAATTGGTAGGTTGGCACCAGATCTCGACGGGTACAGGACAAGCACGTGATAAGTAATCCGTGGCGCAAATTTCAAGGCAAACAGAGTTACAGAGAATGAAGAATCAGACAATTACTATTTTTAGCAGGTCAATTAGGGTTTCCTAAAATCAAGGGTGGAACCAGACATTCACGCAGAAACAGCATCCAGTCGCAATCACCATGTTTCGGGCATTCGACACGTAAAATTTGAAGACTTTCCGAACAGTTTTTATTTTTAGCAGGTTGCTAAAAATAGCAAGTACAATCGGGCATCGGGCACTAGCGGCACAAATCAGTTCGAATCCAGGATAGGTGAAATTTTACCAAGGCATTAAAACTGGAAGTAGCTGGGTCCAAATGCGCCCAAGGTGGAGTAAGGAAAAGCGAAAAATTTCACTAAGGCATTTAAATTAGACGAAGACCCTAGCAAGTGCGCCCATGGCAAAAAGTGAAACCTCCATATGCCATATGCGCCCAGTGTTGAAAATGGAAGCTAGATGGGTGATTTGCGCCTAGTCAAAGAATGAAAGCTTGGCATGTTATATACGCCCCTAGTCAAAATGGAGATACACCTTGTTAAATGCGCCTTAGTATGAGGAGGTGGTCATTTTGTCCAAGGCGTTGAAACTAAAACCTATCAAATGTGCCTAAAGAGAAAGTTGAAAGAAGGCTATGCCATATGCGCCTAGGCACAAACTGGAAGTCAGAGGCCTCAAAAGCGCCCCAAGTCAAAAATGAAAGTTTGGTAGGTCATTTGCACCTAAGCAAGGAACTAAGTGGTGACCCTCTGGAATGCGCCTATAGTAAAGTTGAAAGTTAGAAGGACCAAATGCGCCATTGGTGTTGAATAAAGTTTCTAAAGTGACAAAAGTGAAAGCTTATGGGTCTATTTGCGCCCCTCTTTGGGGACTTAGAAATTTCACCTTAATAATCAAATTGAAAGTTCAACACATCTTTTGCGCCCCTCTCAAAGCTGAAAGCACCTTGTGTAAAATGCGCCTAAGTGCCTAAAGTGGAAGCTTGATAGGCAATATGCGCCTGGGGTCATTAAAATGAAAGTTAGATGGGTGATATGCGCCCAGGAACAAATTAGAAGCTTGATGTATCAAGTGCGCCTATGGCAAAATGAAATGTGATAAGTTAAAATGCGCCCCTAGTCAAAACTAGACGGAGACCCATCTAAATGCGCCCATAGGTGAAACTTGAAGTTGCTAGTGCTAAATGCGCCTCAAGCTGAAACTGAACCCACTCAAATGCGCCTAAGTTGAAATTGAAAGCATCATATGTCATATGCGCCCCTCTTGAAGTTAAAAGCTCTATGTGCTAAATGCGCCCCAAAGAACAAGAAAATCTATTAAGGCGTTTGAAAAGTGAAAGCTTCGCTACTCCTGTGCGCCTCTCTCTGAACACAAAGCTGGGCATGGCATATGCGCCTATGGCCACCTGTGAGGTATTTGCAAGTCAGACCGGAAGTTCATACATTGATATGCGCCCTCATTTGAAGGAGAACTTATGATTAACGCCCAAAGTCATGATCTAAGTTGTGCAAACTAAACTCAACACTCTGAGTGCGCCTGGTGATTGAACAAGATTCGCCTAAGTGATTTAAAATGAAAGCCCACCTATTCAAATGCGCCCCCTCATGAAATTGGATGGAGACACTTATAAATGCGCCTTGAAGGTTGCTGGTCTTGTGTGCGCCTTAAGAGGAAGAGGGACTTGGAAAATATATCAAGGCGTGGAGATTAAAATTTGAAGCTAGACCATGAATACGCGCCCATGAAAAGAACGAAATCTGGAAAATGCGTGGGAATTGGAATTGAAAGTAGGCTATGCTAAATGCGCCCCAAATGACAAAATTAAAAGCCGCCCCTATCATGTGCGCCTGGGTGCTTGAGCTATCAAATGTGCCTGAAAAGATTAAAAAAATTAAAGTTGACTAAGTTGAAAGTCACCGGTATGATTGGCGCCTGGAACCAAGGTAAAGGTTCGAGGTATCATTTGCGCCTTAAAGCTTGATAGGTGAAATCCGCCTAAGTATCAAATGGATGAAGTTCAACATGGTAAATACGCCCAAACTGAAACCCCAACATGGAGAATGCGCCTGGAGGATGAAACTCGAAGTTGCTTACCCTATATGCGCCCAAGTTTGAGATAAATTAAAAAGGCGTTCAAAAGTCAAGCAATAATTTTTGAAATTATTAAAAGGCATCAAGGAAAAAGAAAAGGGGCGTTGGAAATAAAAGCATGATAAGCGCTTTGATAAAAAAATTAAATATATCCCCCTTTTAAAATCACTGGTGATTTTCTTAAAATTCAAAGGCACCTAAAATTTTCTCAGCACGATTAAATTGAAAGGCGTTTGGAAGAAATTAAAATTTCTCTTAGCAAGACGGAGAAATTAATTTAATTAATTAATTAATTATTTTCCTAAGTCTAATATTAAATTCCCCCTTTAATTTTAACCCATGAAATTTCAAAATTTCGGACGATTTAACAGGGGGAATTTATTTTGGAAGTCGATTACGGATGGAAAATAAAATTACGCCTAGCCAGTTTCAGCGATTGATATCGATATTTAAAATACGTCGAAGAAATAAATTAAAATGGCAATTAAATTAAATTTTTAATAAATTAAAAGTGCCATTTTTAAATACAGTCGAGATAACTTCAAATCGATGTAAAAAAAATGATTTTCTCGAAATCACTGGAGGTAACTGGCAGTCGGGAGGGAATTTTAAATTTAAATCGAGGAAAGAATCTCCCCAAATAGCAAATTGTCATAATAACTGCCTGACGACTGGAATATTCCCTTTTAAAATTAGCAAACGCGTCAGTCATGATGAAAGGAATAAAAGGCATCTGCTAAAATTAGCGCCAGCCTTTTGCTATAAAACTCCGAGGATTTTCATTCTCATCTCACAAGATTCGAAGTTGAAATTTATGCTGGCAAGTTGAGTTGTGAGATTTAATTCAAGAAGTTGCTGAAAGTTCGATTTTTCTTGAAGTTGCTGGGATTCGAAGTTGCAAGTTGCGAAGTGCTTCGAAGTAAAAGTGTTTAGCATTTTTATTTCTTCACGTTGTTGAGGTATGTATTCGAAGTTGCTGAAACTTTTTATTTTGCTGAAAGTCGAAAATGCTTTGAAGTTAAAAGTTGAAATGCTGAAATCGTTTATTTATGCTGAGAGTTAAAATGCTGAGATTGTTTGAATGCGAAGTTGCTTGAGCTTTAATTTTTTTCGAAGTTGTTTGAAATTGCCGAGTGTTCAAATCGAATTGGATTTAAATTGTAAAGCCTTCGAAATTGCTGTTTTATAATTTTCGAAGTGCTGATTTTCAATTGCTTTTCGAAGTTGCTGATTTATAACTTCCGAAAAGTTGATTTTTAATTGTTAAAGCTTGCGAATTTTAACTTGCTCGTTTAAAAACTCTTGGATTTATTTTCTTCGAAGTTGCTGATGTATAACTGTCGAAGAGTTGATTTCAAACTTGGTAATTTAATTCGAAGGCTTGCTGATTTTAATTCGAAATTGCTGATTTTAAAAATTACTGAGACTCAACACGCTTTTTCGAAGTTAAGATTGATAGAGTTAAGTTATTTCTTTTGGCTGCGAGTTGCTGGAGGTTGAAGTTTAATTTTTGAGAAGTCAAAGTTGGCTGCTAACGCTACTAACTTGTATTTATTTTTGCAGCCAACTCCAACCGCCAGCCGCCTCACGTGATGGTTGTTTTAAAAGTTGATGGAGTAATATTCGCTTTTTGTTTTGCAGATGGCAGACGCTGCTGGAACTAGCAAGGCTGCAGCTAAGGCCGCAAACAACGAAGCTGTCAAGGAGAACGCCTCCAGGCAGGCAAAAATCAAGAGTCTAAAGAAGTCTTTCATCCCGGAATCAAAGATCATCTCAAAGCATGGAAATCTGACGGACACCAATCTCGGACCATTCAACCTCGAGGCATTCATACGCAGAATGTATGGGCAGGGTGGCAACCTTCCGACAGATGCATCACGGAATATTGTGAAGAGCGGGTTGTATAATGCAGCAGGCTTCCAACCGGCGGTCCGTTGTCCCGAGTTGATCATGGAGTGCGCCAACTGCTACAATTCTGAGGATCGGACTATCACCTCCCCCGATGGTTTGATCATGGCTAATTTCGCTCCAGATGCAATCGGCGAGGCGTTTGGAATCCTCGCCACGGACAACATGTTGTATAAGTCCAAGGCCAAGGCAGATAAGATGTACGCCACAACCTTCGAGAAGTGCATGAAAAGAATAAACACCTCATGGATGCGCAAGCCAAAGCCACCTGCTGCCAGGCTACCGAAACAAATAATCTCAGAGGAGCTGAAGCAAGAATATTGCGACATCATTATGTTGCTCAGCAGAGTCAATGGTAGCCCGCAATCTTTCATATTCGAGCCATGGATGTTCTTTTACATCAGTGTGGTGCTCGAAGGGGATGAGCAAGTGAACTGGGCGAAGATGATAAGTGATAACATCGATGAGCAGTTCCGGAGTCTCAGAAGAACAAAAACATTTTATATGAGCTCATACGTCATTTACATGTTGGCTCGAATGACCAAGTACAGGGGATTGGCGTACCAGGAGCCAATTGGCTGCGGCTACAATCAGTTTAAGATCCACCAGTCGTGCAGACAGTTGCATCTTACTCACACTGGTGACTTTCAAAGAGTGAATGATGCCTTTACCATGTACATCACGAGAACCCTTCAGCAAAGGCTACAACAGAGGATATCCGAGGAAGCTCAAATGCTCATCGAGGAATATGGGTGTTGGTTCGTCCAATTCCCGAAGTTCACCTATTTGAGGCTTCCGGGTTATGATTCATATGTTTACAAGTTGCCAAGGTATCCAACTAATAGAATGATATTACTCGAGTTGTCTAGGCAACTGGTGGCCTACGAAAAGATTATAAGGCGAAAGAAGAAGGGAGGTCTTCATTTTCCCATTGTGTTGGGAAATTCACTCGAGGAATGCCCGACTTTACAAGCAGCCAAGGAGGCCGAGGATGAGCTGAAATTCTAGAAGAAGGGAGGTCTTCATTTTCCCATTGTGTTGGGAAATTCACTCGAGGAATACCCGACTTTACAAGCAGCCAAGGAGGCTGAGGATGAGCTGAAATTCTACAAGTTGACCCTTTATACCAGCCGACAGAGTTTTGATCCTAAGGGAATGATTGGAACGGTTCAAGGAGAAGAATACAAACACAAGGCTCACCTGGAAGACTTTTGGGCGAATGCTGGAAGCGAGGATGAAATCAGGAGGAGGATGTTTTCAAGGCTGCCCCTGAAGCTAATCAGAGAGTGTGAGGTGATTAAGGTGCCAGATCAACTTGAGGAGGATACTAGGGTCACCCATCCAAATTATGAAACGGTAAAGAACGCTCCGATGCCACCAATAGATTGGGCCAAACCAGAGATTGTGGATCTAGACACTCTGTCTATCCCGGTCATGACATTCACTAGAGCATGGGTGGATGAGCGTGTTAATAGATTAAGGAGAAGGTCAGTCGCCCTCACGTATGACCTCATGGGTGATAGAAGGCCGCCGGTGGTAGCAAAGAGGAAGAAGCAACTCACACGAGGTCCAGAACCGAAAAGAAGGGAGCCCGTTCAGCCAGAGCCGCAAGGGTCAGAGGATACAACGTCCACTCAGCTGGTATCTCATGCCTCCAGTAGGCGTGAAGTTTCGTTGTTTGCTAGTCAGAGAGCTCCGAGAAATGAAGAACCGGAAGTTGGAGAAGTCAACCAGCCTATGCCAAAAGAGGTAGATACTCAGAGTGTGAATGATCCTGAAGGTGCCGATAAGCGAGATGAAGGGGAAGAAACAGATATGGACACCCACTTTGACTTTTCCTTCGGAGAAGAAGATGCTGGGACGCATGAGGGAAGTGATCAAGAGGTCAAGATAATTGAGCCTCCAACAAATACTGCTCGGGAAGAAGTTCGAGAAGTGGAAGCCACTGAGGAGCAGCCCTTGATTATCTATGATATTCAACGAAATTGGCTTTCACAGGCGATCAGAAGGGACCAGGATGATGACGCCGACCTAGCAATTGAAATGGAAGCACTCTTGAATAGAACAAGCAAGTCGCCAAAGCGGAAGAGGGCGAGAAAATATACAAGGATAGAAACTAATGAGGCAGGTTCCCGTAGCCTTCACATCGCTGCCCCGAGAGAAGATCACGATTTGAGTGATGCAATGCCGAAGAAGTACACAATCACCACAGTTGAGTTGAGACGCCCTTCAGGAGCGCAGGTGGTGGAAGAAGCTGAAAGTTCGTTTCAGGCATTAAAGGATAGGCTGGTAAGGAAAGAAGGAAAGTATAAAAGGTTGAAGAAAGAGCACAGAGCGTTGGTTGAGTATGTGCAAAATCTCACACATCCTGTTGCTCAAGGTAATCCAGCGACAGAGCTTCCACCAGAGGTGCCACGTGAGCCGATCAGCGGCTTGGAAGAAGTGAAGAGGGCTGTGCGAGAAGGAGATAAGTGGGTGAATGGTGTCCGTGCTGAGGCAGAAAAGTTCATGGCGGATCTCGTCTCAGCATTCCAAAATGCTTCCGGTATTCTTTCACGCTTGGATGATGTTGAACAGGCTTGGGGAGATACCCACATCTTTCAAGATAAAACTATCCCACGTCTTGCTGTTTTGATGCGTGTTCCCACGCAAACTCTGGTGAATGAAGGGGTAATTCAAGCAGGTGATAGATATGACTTCCGTGGATGGCATTCGGCGGCGTTCACAGGGAAGAGTTTCTTTGACACTGCAGCAATGGAGTCCTCCAAGATCAGAAAGGATATGAGGAATATTCGTGAGAGTATTCTCAACACTTTGGAGTCAGTATTCGCAAGAAGGCTCACTAATGAGGAGGTAGATGCAGAAGGACTAAGGGCAAGATTGCAGCCATTCTTTTCAGAGATGAGGACATTTTCCCAGCTGGATTTTGAAAACATCTCCACGTTTTCAACAATCATTCAGAGCACGCAGGATTCTATGGAGACTTGGGAAAAATCTTGCGAGAAGCATGAACAAATGGTCGCCATCTTGGAGTATCAGCTGAATCTCACTCCATCAATTTCTGAAGAAGAGGTAGACGCAGTGCTGGCGCGATTCATAGCGTATGCGGTCAGAGAGAAGAGCAAAGGAATCCGGGTCATGGACGAGAATCTTCTAAAAGGTTAGTGGGCATTAATTGCTTATGGTGGTCAAAGGAGGAATCTGCTATTTTTAGGAGCATTTATGACGCCACTCCTCCACCTTTTGGCGGTTTTTAGGGCAAAGCTTGTCTAGGGCTGAGGTGGCTCAATCTGAGCCCTCCATTGTAATTTGATCTGGGCCGTCGATTCAAACAGGCCAGCTATATAAGAGGGAGTCCCCCTCATTTGTACTCTAGTAGTCATAGAATCAGAGAATAGAGAGCTATTGTTGAAGCAGAATAGAGAGTAGAAGCTTTTAAGTTAGAGTAGTTTCTCATTTGCATTGTTGAAGAAGAAGGGGAATTCTCCCTTTGAGAATTTTGTAAGAGATTGGCACAAAAGATTATTCTTAATAAAGCTTTTCATTGATGGTGAATTTCAACTTTGTTTGGAATAGTTCGTGAGGTTTCTTATTCCTTTGACTTCAATTAGGAACTTAATTTCATGCTTGTAGTTAGACATGGATGTTTATGCTTGATATAAGTGAATTTCTTTTATCCATACCACTAACGTTCTTGCTGATGGTAAGCACGTCTTGTGTGGTCAACTGGACTTTTTGTACTTAACTTCTCAAGGTATTGTTATGTTCTGTGCCTGATCTCTTCTTTCCAAGGCGGGGCCTGGGAACCCGAACCTGAAGGAGGAAGATACAAATTAGGGTTTCTAAATTTGAGGAGGTCTTTGCTCGAGATGATGATTCAATGCGGATTTTCCTGGTTTTCGAGCTGGGGGGGTATGTTCATCTCGCATCTGTGTACTTTTGGAATTTACTATTTTAGTAAAATTCTATTTTTGGCAGCTTTTCCAAATGAGTTCACTCGGTTGACTTCCTGCTTCGTTTGGTATGTTTGGCGATATTCTTGGGCACATCCGGAGGGATAAGTTAAGTCATTTAATTAAAAAGTCATGTTTTAAATATTATATTTTAACGTTGACCATGGGCCTAGATTAATGACTTAATGTTGTTTTAAAAAAGGGGGTCTTTGAGGGTGGCGCCCTCATTAAAAGATTATTTTAATATTTCCCAAAGTCAAAGCAATGTTATGAGGGGCGTAATTATCAAAGTTGATATTCATTTAAAATATCATTTCTTAAGACTTGAAGAGAAAGTGCGCCCATCCTTGAGGAGAGTGGATTTTGACCTAAAAGCGGATTTTAGGGTTTGAGAGGTCAACTGGAAAATTATAAAAGGAAGGAGTTGAGCATCATTTCATCATCTTTGGTCTATGCTAATGTTATGCTGCCGAAATGGTTGCGGGAATTCTTCGAGGAATGAATGCCTCCTAGTCTGGGCTCGACTTCGTGCTTGAGAGACAGCACCTAGTGGAGAGGTTCGATTTTTGAGTGGTTTTATAGTAAGTTTTGCATTGTTGTAGAGTTATTGCTTTGAAGTTCAGTTTTTTGCATTTCATAACTTTTCTGGAGTTGCTGATTTGATACAGCAGATCCATGTTTTTACTCATATCTCAAAAAATACAAAAATGCTAGTTCTGGGTATTGCATCAATCTTTAAGTTTGTAAGGAGCGTTCATTTTCTCCAATTTATAGATTTTAATGTTGTGTATTGAATTTTTAATGCCAAGTCGAATTCTTCAGCTGGGCCGTACCATTTAATGGCATTGGGATTCGTGCATGATTCATGTGTGGGTTTTAGATCTGTTTTCAGGGTCTCATCTTAGGCGTCTACTTGGTTAAGGCTTAGTGCATTTAATCTCTAGTCAATCGGAGGTCATACGTGGAAGATATGAGCATTTAAGTCATTCATTAGACTGCTGTTTATGCATTTAATGAGCAGATTTGTAACAGAAAACAGAAATCAGTATTTGATCCTTGAAAGCATTGTGGTTTTGATATCACTATCCAAGATACGAGTGGTTCTCAATGAGGTACTACTGATCCTGTAATTTCACAAGAGTTTGGCAGGCGAATACTTCTAATTTGTAAACCGATGAAAATCGCAGTCTTTTCTCTTGTGTGCAACTGGTTACAATTTCACCTTCTCATTTGAAGTTTTGCATGTATAACCGCCCCTATGGTATACTTCCCATCTCTGTGAGTGCTATTATTCTTGGTGTTGAGTAACTTTTCTATCAGCATTTCAATCTGCTTTTATCAACACCATATGGCCTCACTCCGCATTGATTGATAGCACATACTTGACTGCTGAGTTCTTTCCCGCATTTAGAATAATAGAAGACCCTTCTCACCAGCGTTATCATCGGGCGCCTAAGAGTAGTTAGCTGCACTGCTCGCTTACCCATCTAACTTAATGCAGCACTGTACTGTAACTGCACCAAAGTAAAAATTTGGCTCGAATATTTCAAGGTATCACAGGATGGTAGTTGCACTATTGAATCCTGATTTGAACATCATTTTCATCCTTTGAAGATTGCACTTACTTTGTTGATGCTGTCCAACAGGAGGCTAAACAATGTTTGTCGAAATTCATTTAGGTTGAGCGTAACACCCATTTGCATTTAGATTAGAAGTTAGATTTTAGAAATCTCTGCAACCATTCAATTCCGCATAATCTTGGTTAGTTTTAGGAAACTTGTACGCTAAAGCCAAATCATTCGTGCAAAAATCCCCTTCAAAAGCACATATTGGTCATTACTACACTCATTTTGAACAACTACGTAAGTCCCCTCGTGAGTACACAGCATATACACATCAACCAAACTGAGCCTATTCGCATTTAAAGAACCTTGGAGTTGAAGGCGTGATCTCACTCGCAATCTTAGCACGCCGAATACTTTGTTCAAGAGAGAATAGGGTATCCATTTGGAAACTTTGTTCTACCTGGTTGGTGAGGTCACAAAAATCACATCAACAATTATTGAAATATACTTTATATTATTTTTTTGTGCACCAAATGGAGGGAAAACTAAATGAAATTAAAGTGAAATTAAATGAGATGAAGCCAAATGCAAATTAAATAGTATATAAAGGCTTTTGAAAAGGGATTTCACTCATTCTTGAATCATTCAATGTTTTTTCTATTCTAAAGAAGCTTTGGCTTTGAAGAAGAAACCTAGGGTTTTATTGTAATTTCAATCTTGGAGAACATAGCCTCTCTTTGATTGTGCAAATACTGGTGACTTTATTCAGAGGTCACATTTGTGCTTAAAAGTGGAGACTTATATCAGATTTTACAAGAGTCTATTTGCAGATCAGAAGTTGTTGAAAAAAATTATTATAGAAAATCTTTATTGTTGGTGTGAGACATCTTCATTGGCACGTGGGAATCATTAGTGTGCAGATTGGGAGTGATAATCTACAAAAAATTCAAGGGTTTATGGCAATTTAATTGTATGCAGCTTTGCACCAGGCATGGGGATTGTTGATAGTGATTTTTGTTGGAGTTTATTATCATTGTTGTTGTCATCATACTGCTGCAAACTTTACACTTCTTCTTGGCAACCATTTTCAGAGGGTTTCAAGGCATGTTTACCTATGAGTTCATGAATTGTGTGATGAACCCTGCTGGTTCAACTTCAACCCCTAATGCTTAAACTGATTTTTTTTGTGTTTTGTCGTTTTGTATTGTTTTTGTTGGTTTTTGTGCAATAAGATGAATGGTGCGATTTTCAAATGAATGCTTCTAAAAATCTTAATAACTGCAGGAAAGTGAATACTGAAGCAAATAGACTCTAAATCGGTAGCACATGTATTTATTATTATTTCTAGACGATTACAATGATGAATCTCTATCATGTAGACTAAAAAGCAACGCGATATTTAATATTTGAAAACCTGATTGCAACCGCCTGTAGGAAACATGAAATGGTACTGCCAATCCAAAAAGCAGACTTTCCCCAACGAATTTGCATTGCAGATGCTACTGGAGACCTAGGTGCCCAAGCTAGAGAAACCAAATGATGAAAATACAAGGCGATTTGCTCTGAATGAAAAGTACGGCCTTTGCTGCAGCAAAAGTACGGCCTGTACCAGCAAGTACCAAATCCGTACGGCCTAGGATAATGTGCCAGATTAACAATATGAATAGCCTCTGAGTGGATTCTCTCCAGGAAGAAAATTGATACAACTGCAGACTGAAACCCCAACTGGAATCTCACGAATATGCTCTGTAATAACTTATGAATGAAGCTATTCAACTGACAGGCAATAAATCAGCTGATATTTCACAGCCTCTGAACTGCAACACACTGAAGATGGCTTGTTCTCCAATGCAGAAGAAAACTAAACCCTTGGCTTTGTTCTCTAAAGAAGGAAATGGCTAAAATCGATTCTCATATGCATAATAAATGAATTTCTCTCAAAGAAAACTTATATCTCCTCAATTAGGTCGATTTCCTTCAAAAAGCATCATTTAAATAAAACTTGAATTTCACTTTTAATTCTTCAATAGTTTGGGCGCCCTTTTAATTATAATAATTAATTAAAAAGTGGCCCCTTCTTCATGATGGTCGACCCCTTCAATAAGTCACTTAAGTTATAATATTAAATTACATTATAACTTTATAATATAAGCTTCAATTAAATTAATATTTATTTGTCTTAATATCTCTCTCAATATAAGTCCAAATGACAAACCGTCTGAAGCCGGATGATAATTGACTGAATCTGCATATGACCAGACCATACTGCTAAAAATAGCAGGGGTGCTCCGCTGAGTGTCTCCACTTACTAAAAATAGTAAGTCAAGCAAATGATGTCCAAAAGACCCCGAACGAAAGCCAAACCGAATAATTCTGATAACTGAAGCCAAGCCATGCCTCAACAAGACCCTCTATCCTCCTTATTAGCCTACGAGGGCCACATAATTGGCTAATCTCAAGTACTGAGAGATGTCAACTAGAAGGGGACATTACAAATTGTAACTCCTAGATTTTCTGGGTATTGTTGTTTTAGATATTAGGGGTTATTTTATGAACTAGGTTGTCATTATATTGTGAAAATACTGAGTATTTAAGCTGGTATAAAAATCTGGAATTATCAACTGTGTTTTCCCAATGTAATTTTAGTTTTGAGTTAAAAATTTATTATTGCAACATCTATTTTTCTGCATTATATTGTTGTATCAAACATTGCAAATATATCAAAAAACCACAAGTAAACAGATAGGCAGAAATTTGAAAATTAAATATCCTACCAAGGGTGGGATATTACACCCCTCTTTAAGGTATTCCAAAATGTCCCCTCTTTGAGGGAGACATCCCAAAACGTCCTCGGGTGTGTGACAGTATGTGATGAGCCCTGCTGGCTCCCAATCCAAACTGTATTTTTGCTTATCTTTTTATGTTTTTTAGGTTTTTAGAGAAATTTACTAGACAAAAGAGAAGGGGCGTACAACATAAAATGCTTATAAAATGTAAATCTAAGCTATTTTCTACAGAATGGAAGTGCAAAAGGTATTATTTAACCGAAACAAATAGATCACAAATGATAAACGTACCCGAAAGCTTCCAAATTATTTATTTAAGAAAATAAGTCCAGTTTGCCAGCCAAGATGGTGAAAACTAACAAAATCCAATGTAGGAAGCTACAGAATGCAATGTCCAGCCTAGAAACTGAGGCAGATGGTAGATATAAGTCAGACGCCAAAGAAGCTGAAGAGAAACCCTCAAAAGGAAAGGCATTTCTCCTAGAAAATCCAAACGCCCTTGCACAAAGAGCCACGCACTTCAAGCAATAAGCCAAAATCCTCAACTCAGAAGATACGGCCATGAAGTAGAGTGTCTACCAAATGAAGGAAGGACGCCATCTCTCAAACTCTCCTGAACTGATAAGGAAACTCAATAGAAACACAGATTTAGCTCAATAGAACCTCTAAATGAAGCTCTCACAAATGCACTAATTCGACTAGTCTCTCACAGTCTCAAAAATGCTCGACACTGAAGAAGATCTCATTCTCCAATGGAAGAAATTGCTCAAACCCTGGTCACAGAGAGTAGCACAGAAGAAAACCCAATTGGAAAAGTCAAATGATCAAGAATAGAGTTTGATTTGCCAAAAATGCTTATATCCTCAAGGGGCACGCATTTCAAGAAGATAATGCCACTTTTCATCATTTAAATCTTTTAAAATATATTTAAGTCACTTTCAATAGTTTGACTTAAATATTATGGGTGCCCACTTTGAAGATTAAGTGATTTAATTTTAAATCACTTTTCATGAAATATTTAAGTGATGTAAAAAGTATAAAGTCAATTTGACTTTATAATAAAGTGTTAAGCTAATAATTAACTTAAATCACTTAAATAATCATAACTCTCTCAAAACTCCATATAATTTTGTGCCGTCAGAAGCTGTCAACCCCTGAACTGCCAAGGCTTGCTCTGAGCCAATCACTGAACTCTGAACTGAGAACGACAAAACTCCTCCAGATAATGTCACAGACCCTCTAAACACAACCTGTTAGCCTACGAGAGTCTAACTAATAGGCTAACCACCATCAAACATGATCATGCCGAAAAAGGGGACATTACACAGTAGTGATGGGAGGGCAAGGGGATGTTTCCCTCAAGTCCTTGTCTCAAAAATTCATAGATTCAAGGGGGGCATGTCCTCATGGAACAAGGGCCTTTGGGCTTCTTGTTCTGACTGTCAATTTATTGTAATGTCATAAAAACATCCTTTGGGTTTGTAAGATTTGGCTATGGAGATAACCACTTAAGATCTAAAGGCCTCATGGAAAGAATAAAGAAATGAGAAGATCAATATGACAAGAATAAAATGCATTCCTATCAAAGAATGAAAATAGAATGATATATCAATCATGAGAGACCCTTGGTTATATAGGCGAAGGTGAGACATAAGACTATATAATATTATGACAAGTGTCTTAATCTTACGATATGAGATATAAAGCGATAAGTATCTTATGTGTACCCTAAGTAAACTTAACTAATAAGTGTGAATAGGATCTAGGAGGAAAATGGTGCAGGGGCACCATGTTAATCCATTTTGTAAATAAGGTCATTTGATAGAGTTTAGCGTGTTTTGAGTCCTTTGAGTCCAATAAGGACATAATAGACCATTCTTGATGTAATTTGAGTCACTAGAGGTTCACTTTGCCAAAGTTGTCCATGTTTTCAAAAGTTGTCATGTTGCAAAATCTTGCATAAGTTGTCATATTGTAATGTTCAAAAATGCAAAAAATGCAAAATAGAGAAGTCCAACAGTTAGGAGGTTTGAATGGCCGTTTGAGTCAGTTGAGTTGGTTAGTTTTTTTTATGTGTTGGGTTCAAATAAGCCTCACAATCTTCGAGGAATTTTCTGATGTTCATTCTAGTGAAAGAAAGCAAATAGAAACTCTCTTTTTTTCTATTTTCCAATTAACTTTGCTGCTCCAGATTGTTGTACAGCTCCGTACAGAGTGTTTTTGATCTAAAATTCATTGAACCTGATAGAAACATGAGTTAACTTCATTTTTGTTTTGGTTTGGGGTGATTTTATCAGGTTAGGAGAATTTAAGAGGCAAATTATAGAAAACGGGTTTGTGACTCTGTTTTGAGGTTTTGGAGGCACTTAAAATGCAATGTTGACCCATTCCACCGTTAGATTAGTTTGAAACTTGGTGGAATGGGGGCCATTAGGTAGGGTTAAATGTTAGAATAGTTTGCAAGAGCAGGGAGTAGGGTTTGGCGGATTATTTATGCTGCCCTAGGTGAAGTTTCATGAGTTTTTGCTTAGGAATGGATGGCTAAGAGTGGGAGTTTGCATAAAATGCATTGGTAAAGGTTGGGAGATGGTTTATTTAGCATGTGCAAACCTTACTAGGGGTGTTTGAAGTGTTGGCAAGGTTGTTGGAGACCTGGAATATTGAATTCCAATAAATCCTCTTGACAATGGCTTAAATGAGGGTTTTGTGATTGGGTGTCTTTGAAGGCATTTCTCTGACTAAAAGTTGTTGATTTAGTGTATTTGAGGCTTGGTTGAGGTCTGAGAACAAATTTTTGTGGGTGGGAAGAAGATTATTTGGTAGTTGCTTTGGAAATGTGGCCTATTTGGCTTAAGGGGCAGCGGGACAGTCATTTTTAGGGGATGAAGGTCTGAAACAACCTTATGCACAATTTAGATATGTTGAAATATGCCATAAAGGGTATCTGAAAAACTAATCCTTTTGTGGGTTTGAAAGGTTTTTAGGAAGATATGCTCAAATTTATTTGTTTGGATGGCTACAAGGCAAATTGAAGGAATTGTGGGTTGTTCATTGAGTTAGGGTTTTGAAGGATGGAAAGTTGTTTGAAACATCTTGAATTGTGATTGTTGGAAGTTTGCCTCCCTACTCTGCATCAGAAAACCAAATAGGTAATATATTTGTTCACACCAACACCCTCCCTTAAGTGCAACTTAGGAAGAATGATAAAATATGCAAAGATGCAAGGATGGGTCCCAATTACTAGGCCATGTTAGGTACTGTTGATGTGATTTTTGTGACCGCACTAGAACAAAGTAATCCGAAGGCTACTCCATTCTCTCTTAATCAAAGTATTCAGTGCGCTAAGATTGCAAGAAAGATCACACGTTCAACTCCAAGGTTCCGAAATGCTTTGGAATACACTCAGTTGGTTCGTTGTGATATGCTGTTTTTACAAGGGGACTTACACAATTGTTCTTAAGGTCTACAGTTGACAACAAGTGGATGATTGGAAGGGAACTTTGTGCGAATGATTTGGCGTTGAGGTATGAATTTTCCTAAGACTAACCAGGAATGTGTAGAATGTAAATGAGTATAGAGATAAGAAAATCTAAATTCTATCTATAGACAGGACGTGGAATCAATTTTGGAAAACTTCAACCAAACTCTGCTCCACCTCACGTTGGACAACTTACACAAAGTTGGTGCAATCTTCAAGGGGATAGCAAGAAATTTTCAAATTACAATCCAGCATCGAGATACCGTCAAGACGACGCATACCAAGATGTAAATTATAACTGAAGTTAGGCTCATAAAATGCTCCAGTTGACCACACAAGGCAAATTTTCCGTCAACAAGCTGCTAGTGGTATGGATTAAATGAAGTTGCCTCGATCAACACCACAAATCCACAGCTAAAATCTACTTGCATGAAATGAAAATTACGCTACTTTAAACTACTTTATGCTACTTGAAGTGGAAGGGATGAAGAAACCTTGCTAGCTATCCATAACAAAGACGAATTTCACCGTCAATGAAAAGATCTTTTATTATGAAAGTTTTACACAACAATCTCTTGCAAAAGTTTTCAAAGGAAAACTTTCCTTCTCCTCCAAACTATACTAAGCTATCAAACTATCTCTCTGCTCTAGTCTCTAGTCTGATCTCTAAGCTCTACTCTCTAATCTAATGATGCCAAATGAGGGGGACTCCCCCTTTTATAGATAGCCCAGTCCAATGGACGGCTCAGATTACAATCAAATGAATGGCCTAGATTAAGCCACCCCAGCCCTAACCCTAAAACTGCCAGAATGGGGAGTGGTACAATAAATGAATCAAAGATTCCCACTCACTCCCAAAATAGTAAAGGCAATTAATGCCCACAATCAATCCTCTAGAAGGTCATCATCACGAAGTGCATTACCGTTCTCTTTTTCCCTGGCTGCAAACTCAATGAACCTAGCAAGCACAGCCTCGACCTCTTGAACTGAGATAGGAGGAATATGATCCAACTGAAACTCCAATACTGTAAGCGCTTGTCCCTGCCGTGTGCAAGATTTTCTCCAAGCAGCTAAGGCATCCTGCGTACTCTGAATCAAGCTGGAGAAAGTTGAAATGTTTTCAAAGTCATCATGTACAAAAGTCTTCACCTCTGCAAAGAAAGGTGTCAGCCTACCCCTCAAATTATCAGTAGTCACCTCATCAGGATTCAATCGTCTAGCAAAGATTTCCTCCAAAGTATTCAAGACTCCATCAATAATATTCGTCATAGCCTTCCTGACTCTAGCTGAATCTGCCTGAGCTGCATCAAAGAATCCACACCTTGTGACTGCTGAAGAGTACCATCCAGCAAAATTGTACCTATCACCCTCCTGAATAACTCCTCCATCAATCAGCATTTGCAAAGGAGTATGCATCAATGCCTCTAGATGCTGAATAACTTTGCTCTGATAAACAGAAGCATCACCCCAAGCTTGATCAACTGCCTCCATACGTGCCATACTGCTGGAAGCTTGCTAGTAAACATGAGCAAGGTCTTCCATGAACTTCTCTGTCTTGGCACGAACTCCTGTAACCCATTTATCTGCCTCCTGTGCCATCTTACTCAAATCCTCCAAGCCACTAACTGATTCTCTGAATAACTCAGCTGGAAGCTCAAGTGCTGGATTCTCTTGCCCACAAGGACGAGATAAATGTTGCATGTATCCTATCAACGTCTTATGCTCCTGCTTCAATTTCTTATATTTTCCTTCAATCCTGAACAATCTATCCTTAAGCACCTGATAGGAGTTATCACACTCCTCGACAATCTGTGCACCTGTGGGGCGTCCTAACTCCATGGTCGTGATCACATAATTCTCCAGCACTGCTTCATCTCGATCACAATCAACTCGAGGCACAGCAACGTGAAGGGTGCGAGAGCCATCCTCATCAGTTGAAATCTTCGAAAATTTTCATGCTCTCTTCTTTGGTAGAGGCGCGCCAATCCTATTCAAAAACTCTTCCATCTCTACTACCAGATCAACCTCTTCACTAGGGCTCCTCCTCATTCTATCTCTAAGCCAATCAGGTACAACCTGCTGAATAACAAATGGCTGTTCCTTTCTAGCTTATACTTCACGGACTTGTTCAACTTCAATATCGTTATGGCGAGGCTCATCGGCCTCTAGTGGCTGAGTATCTCCTAAAACTGCATCATCCTCTAAAGTCGTCTCTAACTCATGCTGGAAGTGTGTATTAGTAGCAGTTTCCTCATCTTCCTCACGCTGATCATCTCTAGTAGGCGCATTAACACTCTGGCCAACCAATTCTCTCCGTGGTGGCTGATTTTCTTCATGTACCTCTTGCTCCTGATTCAATGCATTTCTCTAATCAGCAAATAGAGAAACCTCCTGTATACTTGGAGAACGTGTCTCCAATGATGTGGGTGACTCAACTACAACTCTTGGAGGCTTCGGCTAAACAGGCTCTTGTCGAACTGGCTCCTTCCTTCGAGATTTTGGACCTCGAGTAATCTGTTTCTTCCTGCTGGTAGTGGGTGTCCTGTGATCTCCCATCAAATTGTAGGTCAAGGAAATTGGCCTACTCTTCAGTCTACTCACATGCCTATCAACCCATGCTCTGGTGAAAGTCATGACTGGAATACAAAGTGTGTCCAAATCAGCAATCTCTAGCTCCGACCAATCCGGGAGTGGAAGTGGCATATCTCTAACTGCCTCATAATCTGGATGGAGAACATTCATGTCCTCATCCACCTGGTCTGGTACCGGAATGACTTCACACTCCCTGATCATACTCAATGGCAACCTCAAAAACATCCTCTTCCTAACTTCAGCCTTGTCTGATGCACCAGCCCAGTAATCCTCAATATTCGCCTTATGCTTGAACTCTTCTGACAGTATCCATCTGATATTGCTATGTGGATCATAATGTTGTCTGCTGGTGTGATAGGAAAAATGAAAGAACTGAAGCTCATTTTCAGCTTCTCTAGCTGCCTGAAGTGAAGGACACACTTCGTCTGAATTACCCATGACAATCGGGAAGTCAAATCCTCCCTTCTTCTTTCTCTTTTGAATCTTATCATAGGCAACCAGTTGCCTAGATATCTCTAACATCAAAATTCTATTGGTTGGGTACTTAGGCAATCTATATGGATATGAAGAAAAACCTTGCAGACTGATATAAGAAAACTTCGGAAACTGAATAAACCAGCACCCATACCTTTCTATTAATTTATGAGCTTCCCTCGAGATCCTATGATGAGTCCTCTACTGAAGTGATCTCGTTATGTGCATGGTAAAGGCATCATTGACACGCTTGAAATGGGTGGTACTTGTCAGGTGCAACTGCAGACAAGCCTCGTGAATTTTGAATTGATGAGAGCCACAACCAATAGGCTCCTTGTAAGAAACCCCTCTATACTTCGTCATACGAGCCAGCATGTAAATAATGTAGGAGCCCATGTAAAAAGTCTTTGTCCTTCTCAAGCTCAGGAGCTGCTTGTGCAAATTGTCACTGATCATCACAGCCCAATTGATGTGCTCTTTTCCTTCTAGCATGAGGTTGATGTAATAGAACATCCATGGCTCAAAAATAAATGCTTGAGGGCAACCTCCAACTCTACTCAGCATCATGATCAGGTCACAATACTCCTACTTGAAATCATCTGATATAATTTGCTACGGCAACTTTGTACGAGAGGGTTTGGGCTTGTTCATCCAGCGAGTATTAATCACCTCTGCACATCTCTCGAATGTAGAAGCATACATTTGTTCAGCACGCTCTCTTGTTTTGTAAATCATCCTCTCGTGCGCTGGGATCCCAAATGCCTCGCCGATAGCTGCAGGAGTGAGGTTGGCGAATACTTGGCCATCTCTTATTGACCTGTGATCTGCCTCATAGTAATTAGCACACTCCATCATCAGCTCCGAGCACTGAATAGCTGGTGGAAAACCAGCAGCTGCATACAGGCCACTTCGAACAATATTGTGTGAAGTGATCGAAGGACGGTGATTGCCAACTCCCATTATCCGATTTTTGAAAGCCTTCATGTTGAAAGAGCCCAAATTGGTGTCAACCAGCTTGCTCAACTTTGAAGTGAACTTAGACTCCGGCAGGAAAGGCTTGCTCAGCTTCTTGATAACAGCCTTCCTGGATGCACCATTGCTATCTCTGCCATTTGCTCTTACTTCAGCCATCCTGAAAAACAATAAACAGCCATCAGCAATTAATTTAGAAAAATAATAAAATAATATGCAGGGGCTGCCAGTCGACTTTTAAAATTTGAGAAGTTGCAACATTCTATTCATCTACAAACCTCAACTTCTCCTTTGATAATTTCAAACTTTCAACACTTAGAAAGTTTCAGCAAGTAAGCTTCAGCAACTTCGACTTCACTCTCAGCAACTTCAAAAAGACTCAGCAAATTTCTAAGTTGGCTGTAGCAACTTCACACTTGAGAAAATCGTCCAACTTTACTTCAGCAATTAGACTCTTTTAAATTCGCACTTCAGCAACTTTCTTCTACTTCAAGTCGCACTTCTTCAATACTCAGCCACAAACTTAGACTTTCAAACCTCAGCTTCAACAATCTTCTTCAACACTCAACTCAAATTTTCACTTGCACTGCAACTTCAATCTCAGAGCAAATTCGAATTTCTTCAGCTAGTGAAAAGAAATGAATAAACTTCAGCTCATATAGGCAAGTCGAATTCTAGAAGGAGGCCAATTTTAGCCAGTTCATTAAGTCTCAAGTCGAATTCTAGAAGGAGGCCAATTTTAGCCAGTTCATTAAGTCTCCACTACCTCACAGCAGGAATTCGAATTTCCCTCCTCTAGCAATTTCAACACTTGTCACCTGACGTCTGGAATCTTGACCTTCTAGAATTCCTACCTTGACTGGCGTACTTAGCATTTAAATTCATTTTGAAAACATTCACTTCAAATTCACTCTTTAAGAATTTTAATTTAACAGCTGAAGCTCTGACATTTAAATTTTTTATTCACCTCTGACTCTGGAAGACTCATCCCACGAAGAACTTGATCAAACTCATCTAGGCAATTCATTTCAATTTCATCATTTGAAGCACTTTATTTTCAAAAACACATTTTATTCACTTTGCCTTAGAAAAATTTAAATTTCCCTTAGGAAAATTCCATAATTCAAGTGCCGATCAAATTCTCCATCTCGAAAGCCTTGGCGAAGTGCAGAAGACACTAAAATTCATTCCTTGTCGAAGATCTTCAATACCCAGAAGAAAATTTTCTTCAGAACACGTCGAATTCATGGGTATACAACGAAGGGGTTCATTTAATTTTTTGAAATTTTAACCTTAGAAAAATATTTCCATATCAAATTTACTCCATTTCTTCATCCCTGTGAGTATTTTGTTGCTCTGGCTTGAAAATTCTTTATCAACCCTGTGACGCTGGCATCCTCTGACTTCTCCACTAGTAATTCCACTCATGCTTAAAGAAAATTTCACATCTCCACCAGACTTAGGCGTTTTTCCTAGAGGGTGAAATATTGTGCCTTAGAAAAAATTAAAAATCATTTAGCACATTTTGAATTTTTCCTTAGAAAATTTTTCTTTCAAATGCTTTGAGTGTATCTAGCATGTCATGTATGTCATGAAGGATGTTTTCTTTTTTATTTCAACGCCTAGCATACTTATCTCCCCCTTGGGCCTTGGCGCATCTAGCACATGGAGGAAGACTTTCACCACGCCTAGCATATTTATCATTATTAAATTTCACCCCTAGCATGAACTTTGGGCGCATTTTGCATAGTGAGGTGGATTTTAAATTCAATGCCTTAACTCTTTTCCTTCCACTCAACTTTACCTCGGGCACATTTCACACTTGCAAGAGGATATTTATTTCCACGCCTAGCATATTCACTCTTTATTCACCTTACCTTGGGCGCACTTGTTGATATGTTTTTCGTGACCGCACCAATCAGCAGAACAAAGTTGCCAACGGCTACCCTATCCTCTCTTGAACAAAGTATTGTTGTGATGTTTTTCACACATCGCCCCATTGCAAATAGGGACCCCCTGATTTTGGCTTTGCTTTTCGGTCGTTTTGTTGTTGTCTCTCTTTTCTACTGTCTATCTCTCCGGGATGTGCCCGTCTAAATTAAAATTTTGGCTAGGTCTATAGAATTAGGGTTACATTTCTCGCGTCAGTTTGAAGTCAAATCAAGTTTTGAGTTGAAATCCAAGATTAACGTTGTTGTCAAGCTACTTCCAGCAGGTCTCCACTGAAGTTTCATTAAGTTTCAGCTACTTACTATTTTTAGTAAGTGTGCAATTACAGGCAATCCTTCAGCATTTTTGAGATTCCGACAATCACACTGCGTCCAAAGCACATCAGGCTACTCACAGGTTAAATTTGAACTAAAACGGACAACTTGCTATTTTTAGCAGTTCCACCTTCAGAGGCAATTTTTGAGGTCTAGATGTTACATTTTCTGATGCATGTCCGGAGATTCCTTCTGGATTTTTCGAGACCTTCGAGGTGATATGACATGCAAAGCTGGACGACGACTTTCGGCGTTCGGCCTTCGGAGGCCAAAATTAGGGTTTGCATGCAGACGTTTTCGGCGCATGTCGGCATTTTCTTTCTGGGTTTTCCAAGAGCTTCGCGACAGTGTAACATGCAAATGGAGCTGACCACTTTTCAGAAACTTACTATTGTTAGCCAGTGCGTGCATGTTGGAGATTTTTCTGGGTTTTTCTGGGTTTTCCGAGATTTTTCGGGCAGCATGACATGCAAGATCATCCGGCAGCCGGTTGGTCACTTTTCTGGCCGTTTTCTATTTTTAGCAGGTACCACTCAGGCAGCTGTTCAACACTTCAGAACTGCAAGCTGATCATCATGCAACTGAAACGAGGACAAACAGAGCTCATCTGAGCAACATGCACAAAATTAGGGTTTCGAGCTTCAGCGCTAAAAATGAGGAGTCATAAGTCAAAATGTTCAAAACTAAGGTATCCATCATGATCGGCATCTTTCAGAAAGTCTGTTGGCACAATTTGAAGGCAATCGGAGAACCTGCTATTTTTAGTAAGGCGTTTTGGACGAGGGCTATAAATAGAAAGTTGATCTCGGCATCGGCGCCGGCATAGACAGGCAAGTCCACCAACAAGGAGCATGCTATCCAAATTTCAAGTCAAACGGAGCTAAGGAGGTCTTAGAAACGAGCACTTACTATAAATAGTAAGTCACTTCAGAAACAGCTATAATTGGCAGGTCAGCATCGAATCTCGGCAGGTACAAATCAAACAAGTAATGAGGGACCTTTGGCGCAAATTTTGAGATAAACGGAGTTGTAGAAGATGAAGAATCAAACATTTGCTATTTTAGCAGACATGGGCAAAGGAATTAGGGTTTCCTAAATTCAAGGGCAAAACACAAAAGTCAAGCAAAAGCAACATTCAGTCACAATCAGTGCCCTTCAAGCATTCAGCATGCGAAATTTGAAGACATTCTGAGCAGTTACTATTTTTAGCAGGTTACTAAAAATAGCAAGTACAAGCAAATACCAAGCACCAGCAGCTCATTCGCGTCACCAGGATCCGAACAAAGTAACATCAAGCCTTCGGGAATTGGGAATTAGCTTGAAGTGCAAAATTGGCAAACTTTCTAAAAATAGCAAATTAGGGTTAGCATGATCGAGTCACCCTAAATCCGGCAAAGGGCAAGAAATCCGTCAAATTTGATAATTTTTCAAATCCGGCACCAAAACTTGCTATAAGAAGCTGAAGGATGATGAAAATTTTCTGAACATCTTGAATGCGCCCAACAAAGAGGTGACTTAGAAAACTTTCTAAGTGGAAATACACCTTGTCAAGTGCGCCCATAGGGAAAGTGTTGAAGAAAATGCCTAAGGCATAAGGAAATGGAACCTCAAGGCACAAAATGCGCCCTTTGCAAGAAAGAGAAAGGAAAGTTTCTAAGGCGTCACCAACTAGAAGCTCAACAAATCATATGCGCCCAACTTGGATGAGCTAGTGAAAAGTTTCTAAGGCAAGTGAAAAATGGAAGTTGACCCTATTAAATGCGCCCTACTTGAGAAGAGATGCATAAAATTTTCTAAGGGTCAAAATTGGAAGTTCCACCTGCCATTTGCGCCTTTGACTGGAAGGGTGAGCTGGAAGGGAATTTAAGTGTGAAGGCTTAAATTGAAAGAAGACCCCATGATTTGCGCTTTAAGGGAGGGAACTTAAAAATATATATATATATATATATATTCTAAGGCATGGGAGCTGAAGGTGCCTACTCCAAAACGCGCTCCACTTCAAATTAAAAGCCCAAACTGAAAGTTCAATATATCAAAAGCGCCCTTGAAAACAACACGAGGAAGGTGAAATTGCCTAAGTCACGAATTGAAAACTCATGGGTCCAAATGCGCCCCCAACTGGAAGTATTAACTGTCAGTTGCGCCCAACATAAAATCCCACCTTTGAGGTTTTCTAAGGGTCGAAATGGAAGTAGAAGCCTCCGCATGCACCCAGCTATGAAGGCGGCATGATGAAAATATCCTAAAGACGAAAACTTGATACATTAGTTACGCCTTAGCTGAAAGTTGAGAAAGTTGGGAAATTCGCCTAAGTATGAAAAATGAAAGTGAGCATAGTCAAATGCGCCCTCCAAGCTAAAGGAAAATTTTTGTCTTAGGCACAAATTGGAAGTGTCATGTGGCAAGTGCGCCTCAACAGTCACATAGTCAAATGCGCCCCTCTTTTAAAAACTGAAAGCACTATGTGCTAAATGCGCCCTTGATAACAAACTTGGCTAAAGCGTGGGAAATTGAAAATTGCTAAGTGTCAAAATGGAAGTTAGACATGCCATATGCGCCCTTGGGTAAAATCGAAAGTTGTTAGGGTCAAATGCACCCAAGAAGGTTGGAATGTGAGATTCTGCCTAGACTAAAAACACAAGCCAGTCATATGCGCCTTTGACCATAAAAGAGTTGATGAAATTTAAAGAGGACTCCTCTGTATGCACCTAAATGTAGGCATGTAAGGACAAAGCACGTCCATGCAGAAAGGAATATTCAAGGCGTTGAATACATGCAACGGAGAATAAAGACAAAGATGTGGGTCCACCTTAACATGTATGCGCCCAAAAGGTTGGAGGAAGAATGCGCGCCCATGGTGGAAGGGAGTCAAAAGGGGGTCAAAGATGAAAGGTGTTATCCTTTAGCAGGTGTAAAATGCGCTCTCACTTCAGCAGAAAAAGGACAGGTTGGTGGAATAAAATATCTCCCATGATGTGCTATATGCGCTAATGTCCAAGGTGAAGGCTCTTTTGAATATGTGAAGTGCGCCTAAGGTGGAGGAATTTAAATGTTGAAGGTGTTGATGAATATCCCCCTTCACACGTGATAAAATATGGCTAAGGCTAAGGCGTGCAAATTTAAATGTCTTTTAAATGTGAAATAAATGCGAGGTGGTGAGTGAGAAATGAAATGTGCTAGGCGCCTTCATGAATAAATTTTTCTTTCGAAGTTGATGAAATTTCCACCACTAGCAAAGACTAAAAAATTTCTAAGGCAAATTTTCAAAATGCAAGGTGATTTAAAGTATTTTCTTCTTTAGAAAATACGCCTAGACATGAAGGTGATGAAGTTTTTCCTGAAGTCCGAATGAAGTTGCCAGGCGAGGAGTCTGAGGATGCTAGCTTCGCAGGGTTGATAAATGTTTCCAAGTCAGAGCAGGGAAATGCGCCTAGAGTTGAAAAAATGAAATAAATTTGATGAGAAATTATTTTTCTGAGGTTCAAAATTAAAAAAATTAAATGAACCCGTTCGTTGCATACCCATGAACTTGATGCGTTCTGAGAGAAATTTTCTTCTGGGTATTAAAGATTGTTGATGAGGAAGGGATTTTAAAATCTTCTACACTTTTTCGAGGCCTTCAGGGTGAATATTTTTGATGGGCACCAGGTTGATGAATTTCCCAAGGGAAATTTGGAAAATTTTCTAAGGCAAAGTGAAGAAAATGTGTTTTCAAGGTGAAATTCTCCAGATGATGAATTCGAGAGGAACTGCCTAAGTGAATTTGATTGAATTCTTCGTGGGACTAATCTTCCAAGGCCATAGATGAATAAAATCAAAGTTGCCAGAGCTCCGGCAAGTGAAATGAATTTCTCAAAGATGATAAGCCCTTGAAGAAGATGGGTTGAAAATTTGGCTAAGGCATGGAGAATCATGAAGGAAGCAAAAGTTGGCTACTGGAGGCGATGAACGGTAAGTAAGTTGAATTTATGAAATGTTCTGATACCCTTCTCCTTGCTTGTTTTGCAGGAGGAACGTTGAGGCCAAGCGTTGATGATTTAAGCGATTCGCGATGATATTACAACTTTCAGAGGAAGATGAAGTTACGAGTTTCACATGAAGGAAGAAAAAGTTGCAAGAAGTGGGCTAAGTGTTAGCTCAAGTGACAAAGAAGTTGAAGAGCAACGTCACGAAAGAAGATCAAGGACAGTGCGAACGCATCTACAGGCGGAATCTTCTAGAAGACTGATTGTGGGCATTTATTGCCTTTGTTATTTTTGGGAGTGAGTGGGAATCTTTGATTCATTTAATGTACCACTCCCTATTCTGGCAGTTTTTAGGGTTAGGGCTGAGGTGGCACGATTCTGGCCACTCTATTAATTGTAACCCTAGCCGTCTTTTGGAACTTGGCAAACTATAAAAGGGGGAGTCCCCCTCATTTGTATCGGAGTAGACAATTCATGAGACAGTAGAGAAGATTAGAATAGACATAGAGTAGAGGGACAACTTAGAAGTAGCTTAGTATAGATTGATAGTGTAGTTTGAAGAAGAGGGAAAGTTTTCCCTTTGAAAACTTTGTAAGAGATTGTCGTGTAAAACTTTCATAATAAAAGATCTTTCATTGATGGTGAAATTCGTCTTTGTTATGGATAGCTAGTGAGGTTTCTTCATCCCTTCTACTTCAAGTAGCGTAGAGTAGCATAAATTTCATTTTCATGCAAGTAGATGTTAGCTATGGAATGTGGTGTTTGATCTAAGCAACTTCGTCTATCCATACCACTAGTGTATTTGCTGATGGTGAATGCGCCTTGTGTGGTCAACTGGAATATCATGCACTTAACTTCAATCACAGTTTGAATGATGGTATGCGTCGTTGTGATGGTATCTTCGTGTCAAGTGGTGGTTTGAATATCTTTAGTCATCTCCCTTGAAGATTGCACCGACTCCGTGGAAGCTGTCCAATGCGAGGCAAAGCAAAGTTCGGTTGAAGTTTGCTAAAGTTGAGCTCCATATCCCACGCCTTAGAATAGATTTAGACTCTCTGAACCCTACCCCATTTCAATTCAGTACTTTCTGATTAGAATAGGAAACCCGCGCTTCATAGACAAATCCTTCGAGCATTTGAATTCCTTTCTCCGCTGCTGAACAATTCCGTAAGTCCCCTTGAAATACCAGCAAATCACATCGAGCCAAATTGAGCCTATTCGCACTAAAAGAACCTTGGAGTTGAACGCACGAACTTTCTGGCAATCTTAGCGTGCGGAATACTTTGATCAAGAGAGAATAGGGAAGCCATTGGCGACTTTATTCTGCGTTGGTGCGGTCACGAAAAACACATCAACAAGTATTCAACATGCTAAGATTCCAAGTAAGATCATGCTTTCAACTCCAAGGTTCCTTTAATGTGAATAGACTCAGTTGGCTCGATGTGATTTTGCTGTGTTCTTACGAGGGGACTTACACAATTGTTCAAGATACTTGCAGTAAACAACAAATGTATGCTTCGAAAGGGATTTTCATGCAAATGATTTAGCCTTAAAGTACGAGTTTCCTAAAGCTAACCAAAAGTATGCGGAATTGAATGGCTGCAGAGATTTCAAAATTCTAAATTCTAACCTAAATGCAAGGGATGTTATGCTTAATTTCAATGAACTTCAAACAAACGCTGTCTAACCTCCTGTTGGACAGCTTCGACAAAGTTAGTGCAATCTTCAAAGGATAAAAAGGATGTTCAAATCACGATTCAATAATGCAAGTACCATCACAACGATGCATAGCTACACATGAATCTTGATCGAAGTTAAGTATAAAGTATTCCAATTGACCACGCAGGACAAGCTTACCATCAGCAAGATTGTTAGTGGTATGGATCAAAGAAGCCCACTTACATCAAACATAAGCATCCATATCTAACTATTAGCATGAAAGTTAAGTCCTACTTGAAGTCAAAGGAAGAAGAAACCTCACAAACTACTCACAACAAAAGTTGAATTCACCATCAATGAAATGCTTTTATTATGATTAGCCTTCGTGACAATCTCTTACAAAAATTCTCAAAGGGAGAATTCCCCTTCTTCTTCAAACAATGCAATGAAAACTACTCTAACTCAAAATGTCTACTCTCTATTCTACTCCAATATCCACTAATTGCTGACTACTTCTGATTCTAACT
This sequence comes from Sequoia sempervirens, assembly GCA_007258455.2. NCBI lineage: Eukaryota > Viridiplantae > Streptophyta > Pinopsida > Cupressales > Cupressaceae > Sequoia > Sequoia sempervirens. Next base: position 49,875 of record VDFB02356858.1, read on the forward strand.
AGATTGCAAATGAGGGGGACTTCCCCTTATATAGCTGGCCAAGTCCAACGGACGGTCCAGATTGAATTACAACGGAGGGCTAAGATCGAGCCACCTCAGCCCTAGACAAGATTTTCCCTAAAAACTGCCAGAAGGTGGAGTGGTGTCATAAATGATCCCAAAAATAGCAGTTTCCTCTTTGAACACTATGAGCAATTAATGCCCACTACCCTTCTAGAAGATTCTCATCCATGACTCGGATTCCCTTGCTCTTCTCTCTAACCGCGTATGCCACGAATCGGGCCAGCACCTCATCAACCTCCTCAAAAATTGCTGGAGTAAGATTAAGCTGATATTCCAGGATAGCCACCATCTGCTCATGTTTATCACAAGACTTTGCCCAAGCCTCTATAAAATCCTGTGTACTCTGAATAATTGCCGAAAATGTCGAAATGTTCTCAAAGTCCAGTTGAGAGAACATCTTCATCTCGAAGAAGAAAGGTTGCAACCTTGCCTTCAAACCGTCAATTTCAACCTCCTCAGGAGCTAGCCTCTTGGCGAACAATGCATGTAATGTGTTGAGGATACCCTTGTGAATATTCCTCATCGCTTTCTTGATCTTGGATGACTCCACAGCTGCTGTGTCAAAGAAGCCCTTTCCAATGAATGCAGCTGAATGCCACCCACGAAAATCATATCTGTCGCCTGCCTGGATCACTCCTTCATTCACCAACGTTTGCGTGGGCACACGCATCAAAACAGCAAGGCGAGGAATAGTTTTGTCTTGGAAAATATGGGTGTCTCCCCAAGCTTGCTCGACACCATCCAAGCGTGAAAGAATACCAGATACACTCTGAAAAGATGAGACAAGATCGGTCATGAATTTCTCTGCCTTAGCACGAACACCGCTTATCCACTTGTCTCCCTCTCGTATAGCTCTCCTCATCTACTCAAGCCCACTGATTGGCTCTCGTGGTAGCTCAGGTGGAAGCTCTACCACTGGATTCTCCTGAGCAACTGGATGTGCTAGATGTTGCACATATTTGACCAATGCCTTGTGCTCCTTCTTCAATCTTTTATACTTCCCTTCCTTTTTCACCAGCCTGTCCTTCAATGCTTGGAATGAACTTTCAGCTTCCTCAACCACTTGCACTCCGGAGGGACATCCCAATTCAATTGTGGTGACGGTGTAATTTTTTGGCATTGCGTCACTTAAATCATGACCCTCCCTTGGAACAGCAATATGGAGGCTGCGTGAACCGGCCTCATTAGTCTCCATCTTCGTATACTTCCTTGCTCTCTTCCTTTTAGGCGACTTGTCCTGTTTAGAAGCTCCTCCATTTCAATTGCCAGGTCAGCATCATCGTCCTGATCCCTCCTTATTGCATGTGAGAGCCAATTGCGCTGAATGTCGTAAATAATAAGGGGCTGCTCTTCAGTTGCCTCCACTTCACGAACCTCCTCTCGAGTAGTATTTTGTTGAGGCTCATCTATCTCCATACGTTGATTCCCCTCCTCATGAGCTCCAACTCTTGATTCTATAACATCCTCTTCCTCGAGAGCTGTCTCAAACACATAATCAAAGTGGGTGTCTGTTTCTGTTTCCTCCCCTTCATCTGGCTGATTGGCACCTTCAGGATCATTGGCACTCTGAGTATCCAACTCTCTCGGCATTGGTTGGTTAACCTCTCCAACCTCTGGCTCTTCATTCCTTCGAGCCCTCTGATCTGCAAAGAGTGAGACTTTGCGCACACTAGAGGAATGGGTCACCAACTGAGTGGATGATGTGTCCTCTGATCCCTGAGGTTCCGGCTGAACAGGTTCTTCCTGCTGTGGTGGCTCCACAGCCCGAGCAATTTGTTTCTTCCTTTTTGCCATCACCGGTGGCCTTTTATCACCCATGAGGTCGTACGTGAGGGCAACTGACCTTCTCCTCAATCTGTGAATGCGCTCCTCTACCCAAGCCCTTGTAAAAGTCAAAACGGGAATAGACAAAGTGTCTAGATCCGTAATCTCCGGCTTAGCCCAATCTGGTGGTGGAATCGGTGTGTTCTTTATAGATTCATAATCTGGATGGATAAGCCTGGCATCCTCTTCGACTTGATCTGGCACTTGGACCACTTCACATTCTCTAATTAATTTGAGAGGCAACCTCAAAAACATTCTTCTTCTAATCTCAACCTCGTCTCCAGCATTCGCCCAAAAATCTTCCAAGTGAGTTTTGTGTCTGTACTCCTCACCTTGCACTGTTCCAATCTTCCCTCGAGGATCAAAATCCTGCCGGCTGGTATGAAGAATCAACTTATAGAACCGCAATTCATCTTCAGCCTCCTTGGCTGCCTGCAAAGTAGGGCACTCTTCAAGTGAGTTCCCAAAACAATGGGAAAATGCAAACCTCCCTTCTTCTTTTTCCTTATGATTTTGTCGTAGGCTACCAGTTGCCTAGACAGCTCAAGCAGTATCATTCTGTTCGTGGGGTACCTCGGTAATCTATAGACGTATGAGTCGTACCCCGGCAACCTTAAATAAGTAAACTTTGGGAATTGGATGAACCAAAACCCATACTCTTCTATCAACATATGTGCCTCTTCAGATATTCTCTGTTGCAGCCTCCGCTAAAGGGTCCTTGTGATATACATGGTGAAAGCATCATTTACTCTCTTGAAGTCAGCCGTGTGTGTGAGATGCAACTATCTACAAGATTCATGAATCTTGAACTGATTATAACCACAGCCAAACGGCTCTTGGTATGCCAACCCTCTGTATTTTGTCATCCGAGCAAGCATGTAGATGACATACGAACTCATGTAGAATGTTCTTGTTCTCCTTAGATTCTGAAACTGTTCATCAATGTTGTCACTTATCATTTGTGCCCAATTCACTTCCACCCTCCCTTCGAGCACCACACTAATGTAAAAGAACATCCATGGCTCGAACACATACAACTGCGGGCTGCCGTTAACCCTGTTGAGCAACATAATTATATCACAGTACTCCTGTTTCAGCTCCTCTGAGATTATCTGCTTTGGCAGCCTGGCAGTAGGAGGCTTTGGCTTTCGCATCCAAGTGGTGTTGATCCTCTTCATGCACTTCTCGAAAGATGTGGCATACATCTTGTCAGCCTTTTCTTTGGATTTATATAACATCTTGTTTGTAGCCAGGATCCCAAATGCCTCGCCAATTGCGTCAGGTGCAAAGTTGGCCAATATCATACCATCCGGAGAAACAATAGTCCGATCGTCCGAGTTGTAAAAGTTTGCGCACTCCAAGATCAGCTTTGGACAATGAACTGCTGGCTGGAACCCGGCCACTACATATAATCCACTCTTGACAATGTTGTGTGACGCTTCCGTTGGAGGATTGCCACCTTGCCCGTATATCCTTCGCATGAAAGCCTCGAGGTTGAAAGGCCCAAGGTTGGTGTCCGTCAAGTTCCCAAACTTTGACACGATCTTAAGACTCCGGAATGAAGGATTTATTTAAACTCTTGATGATTGCCTGCCTATAGGCGTTTTCTTTGACAGCTTCGTTATTTCCAGCCTTAGCTCCAGCTTTGCTTGTTCCAGCAACATCAGCTTTTCGTCCCTCGGCCATCTGCAACACAAGAAGCGAACATTACACTTCAAACTTTTAAAATAAAAATCATGAGAGACGGCTGGCGAAAGGAGTTGGCTGCAAAAGTAAATACAAGTTAATAGCTTCAGCAGTAAACTTCGACTTCAAACCTCGATAGATTTAAACTCCGAAAATATAAAACCTCGAACTCCAACAATTTGCAGCCAAAATAATTCAGCTCTTCGGAAGAAATTAATTTCAGCAATCCCAAATTCGGAAAATGCTTCAAGTTTCAGTAACTTTCAACAATTTTAAATCGACAACTTCGAAAGTTATAAATCAGCAACTTCGAAGGCTTTAAATCAGCAGGTTCGGAAGTTATAAATCATCAAGTTTCAACAATTTCAAATCAGCACGTTTCAACAATTTCAAATCAGCACTTCGAAAGTTATAAATCAGCAACTTCGAAGGTTTCAACAATTTCAAATCTGATTTGATTCTAAACATTTAGCAACTTCAGAAAATTTAAATCTTCAAGCTCAAGTAGTTTCGACCTCCAGCATTCAGAGAAATAATCAAACAATTTTAGCCTTTCAACTTTCAACTTCGAAACACACTTCAACTTTCAGCAACTTTGAAAATATTAAATCTCAGCAACTTTAAATACTTACCTTCAGCAACTCCAAATCTTGAGAGATTCAAACTTCTTGAAAAGAAATCGAACTCAACACCACCTTTCACTTTCAGCAACTCTCGATCTTGAAAATATTAAATCTCAGCTCAACAATCACTCTCAACTCACCAGCATAAATCTCAGCTTCGAATTTTGTGAGATGAAAATGAAAATCCTCGAAGTTTTATAACCAAAAGCTGGTGCTAATTTTAGTAGATGCCATTAATTCTCTTCATCATGACCTACGCATTTTCTAAATTTGAAAGAGAATATTCCAGTCGTCTTACAGTCGTCATAGCAATTTGCTATTCAGGGAGATTCCTTCCTCGATTTAAATTTAAAATTTCCCTCCCGACTGCCAATTATCTCCAGTGATTTCGAAAAAATCAATTTACTTCGATTTGGAATAATCTCATTGTTTTAAAATGGCATATTTAATTTATTAAAATTTAATTCAAATGCCATTTAATTTATTTTACCAGCGTCTGTGAAAATTCGATGTCAAAACCATAAAATGGCTAGGCATAATTGATTTTCCATCCATAACAAATCCAAAATAAATTCCCCACCATTGAACTCGTCTGAATTTTAAAATCTCATGTGTCTAAATTTAAAGGGGAATTTTTAATTTAATACTTAGGAAAATAATTAAATTAAATTTTAATTTAATTTCTCCGACTTAGGAAAATTTCAAATTTAACTGCCTAGAGAAATAAATTCCTTCCAAATGCCTTTTATTTTATTTTAAACACCATAGAGAATCTTCATTTGATCATGCCGAGAGGAAATTTTTAAATCAATCTTTTAACTCCGCTTTTAATACTTGCCTTAGGAAAATTTAAATATTCCCCTTTCAAACTCAAGGCGCAAATAGAGGTATGTGCTTTTAATTTAATAAAAATCAAAACGCCTTTACCAATTTCCAAGTCCAACTTCAAACGCCTCACTTAAAACCCAACCTCTTCCTTTAAAAGTGGGCGCATTTATACCCATGAGCTTTCAGCTTCAACGTTTTAGCAAAATTTCTTAAACCTTTCTTTGACTTAGGCGCAAATGGCACCATGTGCTTTTAGCTTTGATTCTTTCTTCTCAACTTAGGCGCATTCTAACTGGGGCGCAAATTACAAGGGTAGTTTTCAATTTTATTACTCTAAGCTCATGGGCGCATTTCCATGCTTGGGCTTCCAATTTACGCCTTGGGCACAAATCATAGGCTCTCCTTCCAATTTCTTGACACTTAGAAAAATTTCGATCTTTTAAGCTTGGGCGCAAATGGCAAGAGCCACTTTCATTCGCACGTCTTAGTCAAAGATTCTTTCTTTCATGCTTTGGGCAAGCTTTGAATGGGGGCGCATATTGAAGTGTGAACTTTCAATTTTGGCACTTAGTGTATTTTAAATACTCTCTCCTCCAGGGGCATATTACAAGTTAAGCTTTTAATTTCAATCTCCAGGCGCAAATGACCACTGGAGCTTTTAATTCATGCTTTAGTCAAACTTTGAGCCTCTAACTTCAAGGGCGCATATCATAAATGGAGCTTCCAATCAATGCCTTGAGAAAATTTCGAGTCATCCATCCCTCACATTGTCGGGCGCAAATAGCACTTAGAGCTTTTAATTTCACGCCTCAATGTATTTTCATCAATTCCTTCTTCAGCTCAGGCACAAATAACCCTTGGTGTTTTCAATCTGAAGTGAGGCGCAAATGATAGGTCCTTCTTCCAGTTTTAATTCCCACGCCTTAGTCAAATTTCAAGCCACTAACCTCCAGGGCGCAAATGATAGGTTGTGCTTTCAACTTTTGTCAACTTCAAGCTGAAGGGCGCAAATAGCATAAGGAACTTTTAATTTGTGCCTTAGAAAATTTCTTGAAGTCCTTTATCCTCAGGGGCGCATTTCCTTATGCTAACTTCCAGTTTTCAAACTCTTCAAGCTCAAGCGCATTTTGGAGGGTGTGCTTTCACTTATACCTTGGCGCATTTGAATGGGTGGACTTTCATTTTCAACGCCTTAGTCAACACCTTCAAAGAGGGGCACATTTGGAGTAGTCTACGTCCAGTTCCCATGCCTTAGAATATTTTAGGCTCATCTTGTCTTCCCAAGGTGCATTTGGGAGTCCTTGCTTCCATTTTTAACATAGGCAAATTTTAAACTCTCCAAGCTTAGGCGCAAATGCAAGAGGTAACTTTTAATTTTGGCACTTAGAGAATTTTCATCCATCCAACACCTCTTGGGCGCATTTGACACATAGAACTTTCAATTTGTGTGCTTTAGTAAAATTTTCAAGTCATCCTCTTCAAGGTGAGGCACATTTCCCTAGGCAAGCTTTCAATTTTCCAGACTTAGTCAATTTTCTGTCTATCTCCAGCTCATCAATGTGAATTTCGATACCGGACTCCAAATTTTATCAAACCTAGTGGATTTTATGCCTCTTGCCAGATTTAGGATGATTTCCTCCTGTTAACCCTAATTTGCCCTGACTTTCTATTTTTAGAAAGTTCCTTGAATTTCGCGCCTTGAATTGACTTATGATTGCAGAAAGCCTGATTTTTGCTCTGTTCTGAATTTCAACTGATTCATGCTGTTGATGCCTGATGCCTGTCTGCACCTGCTAAAAATAGAAATTGCTCAGAAAGTCTTCAAATTTCATGTACCGATTGCCTGAAGTGAGGTGATCATAGTTGGATGCTGCTTCTGCTTGACTATCCTGTTCCGACCTCGATTTTAGGAAACCCTAATTTCTCTACCAGTGCCTGCTAAAAATAGCAATTGTTTGATTCTCCGTTCTCTGCAACTCCGTTTGATCTGAAATTCGTGCCAAGGGGTATTTATCACTTGCTTAATCCATTCATACCGAGACTTGATGTTGACCTGCTATTTATAGCTGCTTCTGAAGTGACTTACTATTTATAGTAAGTGCTTGTTTCTGAGACTTTCTTAACTCCATTTGAGTTGAAATTTGAACAGTGTGCCCCTTGTTGATGAACTTGTCAGTTTGCGCTGGCGCCCAAGATCGACTTTCTATTTATAGCCCGTGTCGAGAATACCTTACTAAAAATAGTAAGTGCTCCGATTGCCTTCAAATTTTGCCAGCAGACCCCTCGGAAGATGCTGATCGTGGTGAATACTATCGTTTTGGGCATTTTGTCGTCTGATTCCTCATTTTTAGCCCTGAAGCTCGAAACCCTAATTTTCTGCATGTTCCTCAGATGAGCTCCGTTTGACCTCGTTTCTGTTGCATGATGATCAGTTCGCGGTTCTGAAGTGCTGGGCAGCTGCCAAAGTGGTACCTGCTAAAAATATAAAGTGGCTGAAAAAAGTGACCGACTAGTTGCTGGATGATTTTGCATGTCACACTGCCCGAAAAATCTTGAGAAACCTAGAAAAATCTTCAACATGCAAGCACTGGCTAAAAATAGCAAGTTTTTGTAAAGTGACCAATTCCACTTGCATGTTACATCATTGTGAAGGTCATGAAAAACCCAGAAAGAATATGCCGACATGCGCTAAGAAAATCTGCATGCAAACCCTAATATCGGCCTCTGAAAGCTGAATGCTGAAATTCGTTATCCTGTTTTGCATGTCATATCACTGCGAAGGTCTCGAAAAACCCACAAAGAATCTCCGGACATGCATCAAAAAATGTAACATGTAGACCCTGGAATCTGCTCTGGAAGCTGGATTGCTAAAAATAGCAAGTCGTCCGTTTTTGCTCAAATTTTGTCAGAAATGAACTTGAAGTGTTCAAAGTGTAATGAAGTTGTCAAAATGTGAAAATCCCGAGAAAATCAACCCTAAACTGACACTTACTAAAAATAGAAAGTTGGCAGAATTCACTGAAAATTTAGGGGTCACTTGCTGGAAGCATTGTAATAGCAGTGTTAGGCCCAAAAGTTGACCAACCAACTCAATTTGACTCTAAAGCAAACTAAAGATGTGAAACCCTAATATCAGACTTGGCCAAATTTTACATTTAAGCTCGCAGACGGGAGCATCCTCGGAAAGCAGATAGTAGAAAAGAAGCAGAAAGAGAGAGTGAGAGAGAGAGAGAGAGAGAGAGAGAGAGAGAAAACCAAAGCCAAAAGACCAGAATGGAGCAAAAATTTAGGGGTCCCCATTTTGAATGGGGCGATGTGTGAAAAGGTCACAACAACACTCCACATGTTGAAGAGGATTCCACCATGCTAAGGTAACTTTTCTTTTTTTCTCTAACCACTTTTCACCGCAAACTCATTCTTCACCTAGCGCATTCAAAGGGGGAAGAGGAAAGTCAACAATTTTTGTCTTCTTCCTTGCAACGCCCTAGCAACCCTCACTTGTCTTCATCCTTATTTGAGCGCATTTTACCCCTTGAGAAGGATGGGCACATTTCAAAGGGGGTGGAGGATAAACTTCTAACGCCATCTTTGACCTTTTTTGACTTCCTTGCATACACACGTTTTGTCTTGACATGCCTTCATTTGGGCGCATTTTGCTTATTCAAGAGGATGGGCGCATTTTGAATCTTGAGGAGGATGAACATTTTGACTCTTTGAATTTCTCTTCTAAGCTGCTTAGCATGGGCGCATTTCATATGTCATGAAGGATGGGCGCATTTCATATAGGGTGGAGGATGAAGCTTAACACATAGAATTTTTTTCTTGACTTCTAATACCTTGAGGGCGCATATGGAGGGGTCTGCAAGATAAGAACTATGCCTTAGAAAAATTTTCTATTTCATGCTTGTGAAGAGGGCGCATTTGATATGTGGAGCAGGACGAGACTCATGCCTTAGGATTTTTCTTGACTTCCAGCTGAGGATGGGCGCATTTTCAAGGTCCTATAGGATGAAACTCAAACTTAGGAAATTTATCTCCATCAAACTTCATTTCTCTTTGAGGGCGCATTTGGAGGTAGGAGGTGGATATTGTTCAGACTTAGGCGTTTTCCTTTCCTTCTGCCAGCCTCTCCATGTCCTGCTATTTATAGTAAGTCCCTTAATTTTCACACTTCTGAATCTCGGATCGATTTCAAATTTTTAGCACAGGACCTTCATGACCTACTTAACCTATTCACACTGGCATCCTGAGCTGACCTGCTTTTTTTAGCCCATTTCTGAAGGTGGTTTACTATTTATAGTCACTTCCTGCTTCTGAGACTTACCCAACTCCGTTTGACTTGAAATTCGAATGACGTGCTCCTCATCAGATGACTTGCCTGTTCACACTGGTGCCTGCTGCTAGTTTACTATTTTTAGCCGGTTTCTGGAACGCCTTACTATAAATAGTAAGTGCTCTGATTACCTTCAAATTTTGGATAGCTTGAAAGATGCTGATCGCAGTGGGATACACCGGTTTTCAAAAATTCTGACTTTTTACCCCTCTTTTTGGGTCCCGAAGCTAGAAACCCTAATTTGGCATGCATGCATATCAAATGACCTTCATTTGACCTCGTTTTTGTTGCACTTCGCCCTGTTTGTGTTTCTGATATGCCGGGAGAGAGCTGCCGGAATGCACCTGCTAAAAATAGTAAGTCTCTGAAAACTTATCATCCTGCTTTGCATGTCACACCACTATGAAGCTCTTGAAAAACCCATAAGGAATCATCAGACATGCAAAGAAAACTCTGACATGCAAACCCTAAAAATAGCCTCTGAAGGTTGAACTCTGAAAGTCATTATCTCACTTTTCATGTTATACCATCGCGAAGGTCTTAGAAAACCCAGAAGGAATCTCCAGACATGCATTGAAGAACTTTGCATATAAACCCTAAAATTTGCTTCGGAAGCTGAATTGCTAAAAATAGTAAGTTGTCCGTTTCAGCTCGAAATTTGCAGAGGAGTAGCTTGAAGTGTCCTGAATGCAGTGTGACTGTTGAAATTTCAAAAATGCTAAAGGAACGCTCAGAATCGAACACTTACTAAAAATAGTAAGTTGCCAGAATTTGATGAAACTTCAGTGGAAACTTGCTGAAAGCACACTGACATCAATGTTAATCTCAATCTTCAATTTATTCACTTCATTTGACCCCAGACTGACCAGAGACTCAAAACCCTAATTTTCAGACTTGGCCAAAATTTCACGTTGAAGCTTGAATGGGCACACCCCCAGAAAGCAGACAGCAAAAAGAGACAGAAAGAGAGAGAGAGAGAGAGAGACAAAACCAAAGCCAAAAGGACCGGAATGGAGCAAAAATTAGGGGGTCCCCATTTTGAATGGGGGGATGTGTGAAAAGGTCACAACAGGTACCCATGTACAAATGAATCTCTCACAAACAAAAAAAAGGAGAAAACCTAGTAGAACAAAACTCCCCAAAAAAACAAAATACAAAAATGCTCTCAACAGCATGGAAAGGACAAAACCCCTTTTGAGGAAAAACTCCCCCCCCCAGAAGAGAGAAGAAGAAAGACCATACAACCCCCCTTAATGTAGAATCTCTTGTGCCAATGGTAGATGCTTGAAATTGGATGTAGAAGATGGCATATGATCATTGAACAACATTCCTCCCTTAGGAAGAAATAAAACCAAAGTTCTATTCATGATGTCTTCCCTTTTTTGAAAGGAATATAAAGGAAGAAAACTCAAGATGTATGAATTCTTTGAACTCTACCCATGTGTCTCCATGTTGATGTCGAAAGATGCCACGACAAGTCAAATGTTCTAGGCCACACTGATGAAGATGAAAATCTAGAATCTAGTAGAGATGAATGTAGAAAAGGTATCCAAAGATGAAAGTGGCTCCTCCAAATGTTGCTCAAAAGTCTCCAAGATAATGTCAAACTGTGACAAATGATCATGCGGAGAAAGAACAAGAGGGTTGAATGTTTCCTCCAGAACATCTAAAGAAGATGATGCAACTCCATAGGAGCAAACATCAAAGAGAATACAAATATTCCCAATGGTGTCCTCCAATTTTGTAAGATAGGACTCGCAAAACAAACCTGCAATGTCTATCAAGTACTCATTCCAAGTAATTGTAACTGGAAGACAATGAATTTCCTATTGCACTAAATCATTAGGAGCCATAGATGTAGCAATACTAATCTCATCAAACGCAATAGTAGATGGAGGAGATGGAATACAAGGTTCAAGAAGTGGATCACATGTGAGAATACCCAAGTTCAAATAACCAAAATTCTCCTCAAAATCAAGGTACACACTAGGAGTATGATCATCAATCAAAGGACCAAGGCCATCATCAAGTACAAAGTTTGAAAATGTGTATAACCGAGATGCATGATCAACCATCCCAATAGCAATAATATCTTTGATCTCCAAATCTCTAATGATAACTAAATCAAGAGTAAATTCCATAATATTCCTTGCTCCACCATGGGTGATACCATAGTTGGAAAACTCGGACTCAACAAAAACTTGCCAAGCCCAAAATTGATGAGTCAACAAAAGCTCGGAGAAAACTCAGCAAAAACTTGGCAAAAACCTCAGGAACTTAAAAAATTGCTTAAATTTCATTAGAAACACCTTTTTTTGCAAAATTCAATGACAAGATGAATCCAATTAGTCCTTAAATGAGTACAAAAGTGTTTTCTATTAAATTTGATTGACTTTAATGCAAATTGATTACAAAATCGCATTCTCATGCAAATCCTAATGGCTGAAAGCCTAATAGTCTGATACAAATTACAATAGATAGCTGAAAATGAAAATAGTAAAACTAGAAGTAAATACTAAATACAACATTTTACACCTCCCTCTTCCCTAATTTAGTCAAAGCTAGGGAAGAGGTAGATGCTCTAGTCCTGTGAGTACATGGTGGCTCCTTAGTTGGCATGGAAGATTGTGGCTGAGGGCTCAACCACCATCCTGGAAGTATCTAGCTTTGGCAATGACTCCTCCTCATCTTCATGAATGTCCTCCAACCCTACATCTCTTTTTGCACTCACATCCTCCATTACCTGTCTCTCAAAATCAAGAATCTTGTCCACGGTAAATAATGGAGGCTATTTATCCCACCCTATCCAATCACTATAAAGATCTATCTCATCCAAATCAATAGGATCCAGTGATTTATCCTCTACTCTTTTTGTGTGCTATTGAAGTTTGTATTGCACAAAGACAAGGTCATTAAGGCGCTTTTGAGCTAATTTGTTCCTCTTCTTCATGTGAATGGCCTCAAACAAGCTCCAATTTTGCTCACAGATGGATGCACTACAAGGATGACATAGTGTGCAGAGGGAAATCCTTTGGAGATGTGGGGTATTTCCACCAAATTTGCCTTCGAAATCTGCAAAAAAATCTGTTTAGATCCTCTCTCCTCAATGGCAGAATATTGCTTATTTTTTTGTTTGCTGGGAAGGGGTTTGTTGCTCTACAAACCAAGTTTTGGGTGTTTTTTTTGTTATAAAATGACCTTTTTCTACCGCGGACCCTTGATATCACATAGCATGGCAAGTTTTTTGCTCGGACTCGACAAGTTTTCTGCAGAGACTCGATAGAAAGACTCGGTGAGTTAAAGTCAAAGAGACTTAGGGGGCAAAAAGGCTCGCGAGATTTTCAAGACTCCCCAAAAACTCAGCAAGTCTACCAACTATGGGTGATACAATAGATGGAAAGGAGATTGTTTGACAAATGAGCTACACAAAACATCATTGGAGGTTCCATCCCTAATATCAATAGACCCCCTCCCAATTACACTCATGTAAGTATTATTGCCCATCAAAATAAGTGGCATAACATAAACCTCAAAAGAAGAGAACATAGATTGAAGAAGCCATATGATGAGAAGCTCTAGAATCTGGAAGCCATATCCTTGATCCATGGCCTATAAAAGCACAAACCTTCATGGCACACATCAGTTTCATTATTTTTTAAGAAGCCAAAAAACAATGTTGATAAAGCCAAGAAACTTTTGTTAAGAATACACTATATTGCTCCTGAGAAACTCTTGCTAAGAATAGATTGTACTGCTCCTAAGAATTGACTATACTACTCCCAAGAATAGACTCTTGCTGAGAATTTTGATATACAGTGTGTACAATGGAATTTGTAGGTCATATAATGCAAATAGGGCATATAATGGAATTTGTAGGTTGTACAATGGAATTTGGAGACTGTACAAATAAAAAACACTCAAGCCGTACAACAAAAAGATTACCACCATTCCGTACAAGAGAAAAACTCCCATGCTGTACAAAGGAAGAATTTTAGAGGCCATGTGTAAGCACTAATTATCTTTGGTCTTGTCTTGACCAGTGAAAGTGTCACTACTGACTAGTGTTGTGTAAGAGATGAGGAAGAAGATTATGAAAGAATATGTCAATAAAATATAGCATCCAAAAACTAAGTTTGGTACATACAAAGAAATTTGTTATTGCTTAAATGAAATTCACAGAGAATGATCAAAGCTTGACACTACAAAATTGTCAAAGATTAGATGTTCCATCAGTCAATCTGTGGGAAGTTCAGGATTCATGGATAGCAGCAATGGAAATTATAATATGCAAAAAAGAAGATTCCAGAAAAGAATCGGTATAATTGAGTTAAGAAAGATATATAGATCAGGAGAATCAACAAGATAAAGATAATCAAACCCAATAAAATTTGATAGTGAAAATAGAGTAGTTTATGGAAAAGAATGGATGGAAATTTGCTTTGTACTGTATTAATGAAAAGTGTAAGGAATATTAGCTATGGCAAAGATTTCAAAGACCTTGGAGAACAAGATATGCAAAAAGAATTACATATTCTCTAACCTCAAGCACCTGTTGAAGAATTAAAGGATCAAGGAACAACTGCGTTCCATCAAAGGGATACAGAGAGTCAAAATTTCAAATTTGATTTGCAGAAAGATACGGACAAAGAAAACAGCAGACAGGGATATAACCAAGGAAAAACCTGAATAGTTATCTAGTTAAATAATGAAGAATAATTTTAATTTGAAGAAAAAAACAATTACAGGAATATGACACTGTATAAATAGGAAGAATTCACCTATATCCATACTGATATGAATTTCAGTATCTACTCTTGAAATCCCACAGAAAAAGGTTCATCTTTTCTAATTTATTTCATTCCATGTCTCCCTCTCTTTGACATATAGGACATACAAGAAAGAATGTGCTCAATTTGACTAACTTGGCACCAAGTATTCACTTCTCATATCCATTACAAAACCATATGTTTTCCCTTTCATATGATAAAGAAGGTCAAAGACTTACCACACCATGACTGCAGATTGAGATCCCAGTTTTAGAAAAGGACCAATAACCTTGAAAGCTTTTTGTGAAAATCCTCCCCAAGTATTTTGACAGCTTCGTCCAAGTTTCATATAAAGTATCAAACAAACAACTATCAACCAAAATGATATTGAGTTTGCCAATGCAGCTCCATGAAAGCCCAATGTTGTGTGATGAACTAATAGATAACAAAGAATAAAATGGAGAATCAAAGGGAAAACTGAGCACATGGCCAAAGGCATCACAATGCTTTGGGTCTGGAAGAAACGTG
>VDFB02356859.1:0-13193 GCA_007258455.2 Sequoia sempervirens
GGTTGGAGAAGCTTTTGGGAATATTGTACGCTACAGGCAAGAGGATATTTTCTACAGGCAACTTTTAAATAACAGGTATTTTCCTGGTAAATTCAGTTTCTTTGTTTTGAAAGAAAATTCATAGAATAAGTTTTATCTTCTTGGCAATTTGCTTGTAGAAAACTTTCTGTTGAAATTTGTTATTGTTGGCAAGAATCTTCAAGAAGGTAGTTAAGCAAAAGAAAGAATTCAAAAGCAAGATTCATCTTGAAAATCTTTGTGATAATTTTAGAAAAGAGAAATTGGGGAAAAGAGTTTTGAGTATATGTTTATTTTTTTATATATTGAAAACCTATTGGAATTAAATATAAAAATTGTGAGGAAAATAATTATGTGCAATGTTATTTTTCTCAATTTTTCTGTAGAAAATTTTATCAGTAAAAGATCTGTGTATTTAAAAATACTTTTGTTATTTTTGGATAAATACATATATACACATAAATATATATATATATATATATATTTATGTATATATATATATATATAGTAGTGAATTTTAAGATTAATTGTTAAAATTGTCGTACGGAAATCATGTTAAAATTTCGTCCATGCGAAATGGAAATTCACAGGTTTCAGATTTTATTTATTAGGGTTTTAATGTTAAATTTTTTTTGTTATATTGTTATTGGGGAGGGCCGTGGGGCTACCCCCACAGCCGTCCCATATGGGGGCGACGGCTGTGGAGGCAGCCGGCGCTGCCCTTACAGGCAGCAGCAGCTGTCTCACCGCCACCTCCCCATATGGGGTAGGCTGTAAACACAGCCATTGACTATGTTCTTTGTAAAAACCTTCGACTGTAAAAAAAATGGATGTATGAAATCCGCGTTTGATATTATAAATTAAACAAAATTTAATGTTTGGTGAAATCCGAATTAGGGTTTTTTGTTATTTAATAATACATTATTTATATATATATTATATATATATATATTATATATATATATATTATATATATATATGTAAATATACATATATAATAAATATATATATATATATAATATATGTATAAGTGTATGTATATATGTATATGTGTATATATATATTTATATATATACATTTTATATATATTTATATGTGTATGTATATATTTATATATACATTATGTATATATTTCTCTTTGTTATAATGAATAGTTGACTTAAGAATTAATGTGGAAAAGAATAATTGAGTAAATGAGAAATAAAGTTTATTGTTATTATATAGTTATGCATATTATGAATTCGATGTGTTTATTAATTTAACGTGTAGAGAACTGTTGTGTTGTTAAAGAATTATTAGCAATAAACACTTCCTTTATCTTAATTGTCTGATTTGGATTTAATATATCCCAAAAATAGACTTGTATTTGTTTTTAGATGTCTTACTTTTATTGGAAAAAGGGGGGGGGAAGAGAATTTATTTTTACGTGGTTTTAAGTCTTCCAGTACCAGTCTTTGAAGGGGGTGAAATTGATTTTGAATTCATGTGATTGAACAAGTTTAGGGTAGTGCACCTGATTTGCTGAATGGATTGTAATGTACATTGTGGTAAATTTGGTATTATATGTTGTATTGTGCACTTGTCTACCCTAGATAGTTAATCTAGAATACCCTTGTTATGTTTAGGGGAGTGGCTATTGGTAAGGGCCGACACACAAAGTGGTGTTAGGGAACTTACAAATAGTTAGTAAGTCAGTGAAAATTAAAGAACATAGTAGTTAGATTAAAAAAATTTAACAAGATGCTTATGCCTCTCTTATGACTCTTTAGCTACTTCAGTCATGAGTATAAGATGAGAAGGCCTGGAATGGAAAATCGGTGTCTTGTTCCTTTAAAAGACATTCGATTCCACACAGTATGCATAGGGGTCAGAGCCTCAGAAGAGGTTACCACAGTGGTGAACTCCATGATTGGGGTCGAACCTAGAAGAAACACCGGTAACCTTTGCATCATTGTGATGACACTCCACCTAGAATAACAGTTAACCCTATGTTTGTGGTATAATCAATTGTCAAAAATCTGGAAGCAATGTAACTAATAGTCTATTGTGTACTAGTGTCTAGGGTTAGTAGATTAGGTCTAGGTAACCTTATTACTATCTCCTAGCACGGGGGGTGGACCTACGGGTACCACATGGTTGGGTGGAACGTGCACCTTACTCCGTTGGGTCCCCAGTTTGATCATGGCATCGAGAGCTTCATGGATGGAGAGCTCGCATATGGAACTTATGAATACTTCTTCATTGTAATTTTATATATTTGTTGTAAAACATCCCTCAAATGGGAAGCGTAGGTGAAACACCAAACAATTGTAACTGTTTATTAACCGGCCCCCACTGCATGATGAGCATTACAATCTGGTTTACCTGCCCGAACGAAACATGTCTGAATACCATTACAAGAATGTTTCAACATTCTGCACTGCTGCCTGAGACATCTAATATGTGCACAAATTAATTCCCCAAGTGGAAACCCCAGTTCACGTCGATAGCTTCCAATGAATGTATGCAACTGTAAATAACTTAATAATTAAATCCTTAAAAAAATTATTACACCTTTTTATACATTATTGCAACATTCTTAGAAAGCTAATAAGAGTAAGCACATGCACCCTACCGGGAGTAATGCACTGAAACTCCTCGAGAGCATTTGATGTTTCCCCAATCTGTCTATATCTGAACCTTTCCACTTCAGTTTGCAATTCAACATTTCTCTATTGCATTTTACTATATTCTTCAATCAAAATGTTATACTTCTCCATTAGTCTCTTCCTTTCAGCCTCCTCCCTTTTAGCAGTCCTTTGGACCAATTTGGCCACATTTACAGTTAAATTAATGGCCTCGGTGGTTGAATTCTTTGAAGCTCTCTTTATTATTAATCCTCCTCTGAAATTTGGATTAATATCAGCAATATTTGGTTTTCTCTCTTGTGGAGCCAATTCCCAAATTTCCAAGGTCTCATATTCTTCACTGAAGGTAGAGTTTTGCAATGCTACCTTAACCTCTTCCTCAGAATCTTGAAAAAGATTCTTGGACTTCATAATAGCATTAAAAGCTACTGCATCTGCAATATCCCACTCAGGAAAAATCAATACACTAGCCTGACTCACCAGTTGTCTTCCTTCTTCAGGAGTGATGTTCTTGAACCTTCCATCAATTCAGCTTTTACTTCTTCATCATTCTCCTGGTCTGACTTGTCAGGCCTTAGTTCCCTTCTCTCCCTGCATTTATTTTGATACTCCTCAAATTTCATTCTCCATGCCAATTGCAAGAATATAGGAGTTTTTAGAAATGTATTGTCATCTAAAAACTCCCTGCATACTTCCATTCTTGCATCTTGCACACTTTTACCTTTCATATCTAAATCGGACAAAACCAATTCAGCTGACCTAGGAGGGGAAAGCATACCAACCTGCATGTCCTGATCAATAACAATAATTTCATCTGTCAGATCCTCATGTGGGTGATCAGTTCTCTGCCTCTTAGGGCTTGGCTCAGATGGCTGTGATGGGGGACTATCTTTTGGTGATGACTTTAAATCAATGATCTTAACTGCCCCAGGTACTTTGAATTTTGGACCTGATCATGGAGGCACCTTCATTATTTGCTTCCCCTTCCTATCTACTTCCTCCTCATCACTGCTACTATCCTTTTTCCTTCTATAGATGGGTCACTTTTTTGTAGGCTGGTATACTGACCTTGTTTCAATTGGCCCAACACTTTGTTCTTGCATACCCAGACTTAGCCTTAAATTTATGTTTTTAGTTCTCAAGGTGTCCATAATCTCCTTGAAGTTCTTCATTAGAAAATCAATTTTCTTATGGTATGGACTGAACTCCAATAGTGGATCATACTTAGGATCCATTTCATGCACAACATCCAGTAGCTTACTACAAGCTATCCATTTCTCCTTGTTCAACTCCTGCTTATTTAGATCAAATTCATTTCTAATTAGGTCCTCAGGGAAGTTGAACTCATGTGCAAATTTTCCAGATTTTATTCTTTGTCTGAAAAGAGCAAAGAAACCCTCAAGATCATGTTGTTGCCTTGGACCACATCTCAAATGGTAATCAAAAAAGAATTTATCAAAATGTGTCCAACCTCCCTTTGAAAATACAAAGTCAGACACCACTGTATAATCAGGGAAGAATGTTCCTTTCCCCCTTCTAGTGAGGTTTTCTTCATGAATACAACCTATCTACCACATAACTTCTGCAAACCCTACTCTTGGTGGCAATTTGTATGGCAGTATGTGAGGGGCTCCCTGAAATCCATATACTCTCAAGACAGTGCTGACTAGGTATGGGATAATGTCACCCCAGTTATGGTAAACCCTCAACTCTAGCTTCCTCCCCTTTGGCCTGAGGAAATCATGCAATTCCTCAGGGATCCTAGGTACATTCACCATCAATCTAGTCCTTAATCTAGAAGCAAAACAATTATCAAATTGCACATAACTAGTGCTTTCCTTATTACAGGATAAATCTGTAGCCCATATCTGTATTGGCAACCTTTCTCCATCAACTGATTGCCTTAATTTCATCTTCTCAGAAAATAAATCAGCATTCCTAAACAGAAACATATGCATCAGCATAGAATACCAAAAGAATTGAGTACCAGTATCATTTTTTTGCAGCTTCGACAGCCCTTCATGTATCCTCTCAGCCAAGAAAGAAGAAAATTCATATGTCACAAAGAAGTTAGGGTGTTGTATTTTCACCCCCATGAACATGTACGCAATAGACATTACTGCACCAGAACTAAAACCCAAAATCTGACATAATGAATAGAAAGTGGCCAGGAAAGGGTTTGCAAAACAATTCAATCTGAAAGGTTCCTAGTTACTAGGGCTGATATGAAATTGTGAACCTCTTGCCCTGACCAGATGAGGTGGAAGCAGCTTATCCCTAAAAAGAGATTTCAACTTTGCATACTCCTGCTTCATTTCCTCAAGATTGATAAGAACCAAGTCTTCACTCGGCTCACTCAAATCAAAAATCTGTTGGATATCTTTTCTGTTAATTTCTAGTAGCACCCCTCCATCATTATCCCTAATTACCTATGTAATAGGGTCATACCTCACGGCCACTTCCCTAAGTAAGTCCACATCAGGGAATACATTTGGTAAAACTAGCTTCCCCATGTAATACATCCATCCATTTGAAAAAGGGTGAGGCAAATTCCTCTGTCCATACCACAATCTGAACATTTCTAAGCTGGTGAGAGGAACCCTAGCATCAGCAATGTTGGAATAATTACACACTAACCCCTCCCCTAGGATTTTCCCTCGCATCAACACTACACCTTTCCTTCTATCATTCGTTGATAACGAAAATTGATCCAGGAAATTATCGTACAAGTTTCTTTTCAAATATTCAATGTGGCGAGAGTGTTGCTTAGTTGGTGCCATCTTGGACAAACTAGGGCTTCATTACAATGTTACACTTCAATTGGCTAGGATTAAGTAGAGATAGGAAACTATAGAGTAAAAAACTACAATTCCTCACAATTTATGATTAAACTATAGCCTTAACAAGAGATTTCAATAAGCTCAATGAAAAGCATAGCAAACCCCTTTCCCAAATTTAGGTGCAGAATGACTGGGAGGCATAGAAAATAAACTTACGGCTCTCTCTTCGCATAAACTCCAAATTCTGGCTGCAGCGGCTCGCAATTTCACCTTCGGCTCTGAAACCGTTTTCACGAAATAATTGGATGCTTTGTGATACAAATGAGGCAGGAAAATTGATTTTATGTCAATCAAATCTCGCCAGTAAATGTCTCATCCGCCATTAAAGCTCATTCGTGGGCTGCACGAATGGCTCCAACCACATTTGATACAAATTTAAATTTGAACCGTTGATCCTCCAGTTTGATCAAATCATCGACGACCACCTTCAAAATAGGCTGACATAATCGCCAACACAGCAATAAGGGGCCCACCATGCCATATGCTACAAATGAAAACCACGTGGTAGTTGCTTGCAATACTACAATCCCTTGATTAACCATCATGGGATGGCGGGAAACTGTTGATCCTTCTCATCAGAGATCCTGCTCCTTCAAAAATGGTCGCCGTCCTTTCTGTTAACTGTCAAGCAGCTTTTCCCTCAAAATTATAACATCTGCGTTGAAATAAAGTATGTGCATCTCACAAGCACTTTAGTAATCCGCCCCTTAACACATTTAGAACCGGCTAATGCTTCCTTCACTCTTTAGACCTCATCAGATGAGACACATGGCAAGCGCCCGTGATATCGCGATCCCATAATTCTTGATCGCGGGATGGCGGGCACCGTTGATCTGCAGGAAATAGATCAACGGCAACGCTAATTCAACCCTCTACAAAATAAAATCATCGACAGCCACCTTCAAAACAAGTTGACACAATTGCCAACACAGCGATAAGGGGCCCACCTTACCATACACTATGAAGGAATTCCACATGGTGGTCGCTCGCGATATCACAATCCTGAAATTTTTGATCGTGCGATGGCGGGCAACCGTTGATCCTTAGCATCAATGATCTTGTTCCTTTAACATAGTCGTCAGCCATGTCGTTAACCTTCGAGTAGCTTTTCCAGCGAGATTATAACATATCTGTCGATTTAGAACATGTGCGTCTCGAGAACACTTTAGTAATCCGCCCCTTAATACATTTAAATCCGGCTAGTGTTTCCTTTACTCTTTAGGCTTCATCGGATGAGGCATGTGGTTCCCACCCGTGATTTCACAATCAACCCAAGCACCATCGCAGGATGGCGGGGAACAGCTCAGATCAAATGGTAGTTGGTCAGCGATAGCGCAAATTTGATCCCCCAGATAGGACACATGGCACCCACCCGTGATTTCGCGATCCTTCAATTCTCGATCACAGGATGGTGGGCACCATTGATATCTACAGGAAATAGATCAACGGTAGCACTAAATCAACCCTTGCAAAATAAAACATTCATTAAAAGAAGAAGTGGGCATTACTAGGTAGACTCCAAATAAAAAATATATATTTATAGAAGAAAAATAAAATAAATTTACAATTTGTTTTATAATTTCACTTTTAACTTTAAATGTATGTTCACTCATTAAGTTGTATTTTTTTTACAATCACATTTTTATTTTATATGTTTGTTTATAAATATAAGATGCATTAAAAAATATATTAGGAAATATTTTCTTTTATATTATATAGCATTCATAACATTAAATTAACATAGAATAATTTCACAATATCACTTAACCAATCAAGAAAAATCTCAATCATTAATATGCATCATTATTCTCACATCAAACCAACAAATAAACATTGAACTAAATTTATTTTTTTATATTATAACATTCAGAACTTAAACCTTTATACACAAGACGCTAATTATAAAAATACAAAATTATTTATAAGCAACTTAAATTTTAACAATTTAATAAAAATTTCAATTAATATAATTAAAAAAATTAATAAGAAATATAGATAAATTTATGAAATACGATTTTATTTCTATCAAGAAAAAAATCAATGATAAATTTTATTTTATTATAGATAAATTACTTACCACCTATTTTAACTTATCAAAGAAAAAATTAATCACAGACAACATTATTGGCACATCTTTTAAACTGACAAATAAACATTGAAAACACATTTATTTTTTATATTATAACATTCATAACTTAAACCTTTTTATACACAATGTCAAGTTAATTATAAAATACATAAAATTATTTATAGGCAACTTAAATTTTTTAACAACATATAATAGAGTTTAGATTTGTTATATCTCTCATATATCAACATAGGTAAATTTAAAAATATTTTAAATTATATAATTTCAAAACAAAATGAATGAATTTATAGAAGATTTTTTTTATTAAAGTGATAGAATTTAACCCCAATACTAACACTAATTATAAGTCTAACAATAACCTCAACCCTAAAACTAACATTAATTAACTTCAAACCAAACTCTAATTTTATATCCAACCCTAAACATAACTATGATTTTAAAACTAACATTAATAAAATCGTAATTGATCCATAACCCTAACCCTAATACTAAGCCCTGCCCCAATTGAACCATAACACTAACCCCAAGCTTTATTATAGAACCTTAATCTTTACCCAAACCCTAATCTTAATTCAACCCTATACCTAATTTTAATTAAATTCTAACCCTAATTTAACCTTTTAAACTAACAAATAAACATTGAAAACAAATTTATTTTGTATATTATAACATTCATAACTTAAACCTTTTATACACAATGTCAAGTTAATTATAAGAACACAAAATTATTTATAAGCAACTTAAATTTTTTAACAATTTAATAAAATATAATTTAAATTTAACTATAAATGGTATAGAGTTTAAATTTTCTATATCTCTCATATATCAACATAGGTAAATTTGAAAATATTTTAAATTAGTACTTCAAAAAAATTGAATGAATTTATAGGAAGATTATTTTTATTAAAGTGATAGAATCTTAACTCAATACTAACATTAATTATAAGCTCACCATAACCCAACTTAAAACTAACACTAATTAACTTCAAACCTAACTCTAATTTTTATATATCCAACCCTAAACATAACTATGATTCTAAACTAATATTAATGAAACCCTATTGAACCATAACCCTAACCCTAATACTAACCCTTGCCCCAATTGAACCCTAACACTAACCCCAAGCTCTATCATAGAACCTTAATCTTTACCTCAACCCCAACCCTAATCCTAATAGAATCCTATACCTAATTTTAATTAAAAGTCTAACCCTTATTTGAATCTTTAAACTTCTAATTGAACTCATGTTTAGGTTAGGTTCACAATTAGCTGCTAGGGGTTGACTATGGCTATGATTAGGGTCAAAATTCAAATAGGATTATGGCTGGAGCTTAATTAAGGTTGCTATTCACTTAGGTTAAGGTTTAATTAGTATTCACTCTGTTGTTAGGGATCAATTAGGGTTATAATTCAATAAGGGTTTAATTAAGGTCAGGGTTAAGGTCAGTCTTAAATTAGGGCTAGGATTGGAGTTAGGGTTCAATTAAGGTAAGGGTTATTGTCTATTTTAAGGTTAGGGTTCAATTAGAGTTCTCTAGGGTTTTGATACAATTAGGGTTAGGTTTCAAAAATACCTAGGGTTATGATTCCAGTTCAATTAGTGTTAGAGTTAGGGTTATAATACGAGTTCAATCAGGTTAGGGTCAAGGTTTAATTAGTGTTAGAGTTAGGGTTGCAATAATAAAATTTTCCATAATGATATGGAAAGGCATTCAATTGAATTCATATACAAATGCACAAATAAGAATTGGTAATTAAGAATTCTCTAGAACTAAAGTTATAACAACAAATACAATCCTTATCTTAATCATTTTTTCTTTGTTACGGTTGGGATAATAATTTAACGGGGCCAACCGAGACTTAGGAAATAAAACCCTACAGAGGAAATAAAGTATTAAAATCAAAGTTGGGTTTTAATTTTAATCTGGTGACGTAAGCCTAAGCCATTAACTCCAGTGGTCATGTCACCGATGGCTTAGCCAAAGCCTTTCATTAAATACTAACCATGCAATGTGTAGGTTTTCCAGATTCGAAGATATGGGAGAAGATCTCGATCGTACCCCGCCAACTCGCAGACCTAAGGTGTCGCCCTATTATTTGGCACAAGGTTAGCAAAAGGTAGATGTGTGTCCTATATGGAATGTGGGGCCCAATCTCCACTATTGAGCTCATAACCCATGGTTTTAGATCAACAACCAAGATCAAAAGCTAATGTAAATCTATGTTGTTCCCTGCTAGCTCGCAGGAGGAAGATGAAGGTTGGTTAAAAGCCGTGAGGTCAATGAGATTGTGATGCGTAGCTCCAGCCGTTCAGTTTGCAAAGTGCATAGGACCTATCAACATGGTAGTTGGTTTCCGAGATGGATTAATGTTATTGGTCATGAGGAAGGTGAACAATGCTTCGTTGGATGTCAAACTGAGTTAGCCCGAGATAAACCGTTTGATCTGCCAACTCTTCAGGAGATCAGCAAGAAGTATTCAAAGTTGGAAAATGGCACATGGTGGTCGTTTTATCATACAACCGGTGAAGCATTAATGAATTATTCCTTGCTTGTGTAGTCACATTGATCTCAATCTATGTGAAGATGTTGTTGTTGGCAATCATGAAGGGTGATCTTTTGTTTCTCATGCAACTCTAGTTAAACGGTGACAGTACATACGCCGCCAAATTTCCATGTTTGCACATGCATTTTTACTAAGCATTGATGAAGGTTGCCATTACCTCACACAATAAATACAAGAGGAATTAACTGCTAATAGTGTCATTCTTGTGGCAGTTAAGAGCACTTTGTGGGCTGAGTCTAATCAAGTTTGAGTTAGCAATAGAGAAATGGTAAGTCCGGTGGGGAGGTCTGTTAGGTTTGAGCTCACAAAGCTTGGTCCTCTTATTGAGGGAGGTACTTTGGTTGACAAGCCCAAGCTTGTGCCCACTAGATGCAGTATAAGGTTGCAATTCAAGGACATTGCTGCTCAACTGGTAGATGACAAAGGTAAGCAGTTGGTGTGCTCTATTACTAGTGTCAGTAGGAAAATAAGGTATGGTCATGGCTCCTTATCTAGATGCCAACACTCACCCATTGACCTTACGAGCAACACTTCTAATGATGTAACCGAGACTGACTCCGACTACTATCGGTATTTACCTCACTTCAATCACGGTCTTCCCTCTAATGAGGAAGTGATATACGTAGTGTCGTGGTAAAACCCCAGCCGGACGGAGACTAGAACCGTGTGGGCAAGGACAAGAAGAAAGAGGATGTTGAGGGTCAAGTATTGGGCAACAACTAGAAGTGGAGTGTATACACAGGTCCTAAGTGTTGGTAGGCGGGGTGTTGAATTAAATAAGAATTTTTTGTGAATCGCCTTCATGGCAATTTGGTTGCCTAGTTTTTTGCGTGGATAGCGACAAATGGGATTTTGATGGCAATTTGTGTTCCCTTTTCTTTTAGCTTTCCCCAGTTCATGCACTATGTTCTGCAGATTCAACATGTTGGAAGTTTTGAAATGAAAGTCAAATGCAATGGAAGGATTTTTGTTCAAATATGAAAATTTGTGGTGAAATTACATTTGTGAGCATGAAGCTTGTTGCTCCCTTGTCATATAAAAGGGAATTCAAGGCTCATTTTTAGGGAGAGAACTGATGAAAGCTCTAGCTAGGTTTTGAGTTGAATATATGGGTAGAAAGATATCTATTCTCTGATGAGGAAGTGATATTTGTGGTGCCATTGGCTGTTAAAACCCCAAGTAGACGGACTAGAACCATATTGGGCAAGGACAAGAAAGAAGAGGAGGTTGAGGGTCTACCGTATTGGGAAACAACTAGAAGTGGGCGTGTATACCGGGGTCTGAGTGCTAGTAAGGGCAAGCTGGCGAGTAAATAAGAAGTTGTTGTGGTGCCTTAGTGGAAATTTGGTTGCCTAGTTTTTGGTGTGGATACAAAGGGGATTGTGATGACAATTTGTGTTCCCTTTTCTTTTACCTTTCCCCAGTTCATGCACTATATATGTTTTGCAGATTCAACGTGTGGGAAGTTTTGTAATGAAAGTCAAATGCAATGGAAATTTTGTTCAAATGAAAATTTGTGGTGAAATTACATTTGAGCCCAAAGCTTGTTGCTCCCTTGTCATATAAAGAGAATTCAAAGAGGAGCTCATTTGTGGGAGATAGCGATGAAAGCTCTAGCTAGGTTTTGGAGTTGAATATATGGGTAGAAAGATATTTGTCCTCTGATGAGGAAGTGATATCTGTGGTGCCATTGGTTGTTAAAACCCCAAGCGGACGGAATAGGATAGATAGCCTGTTTTGATTTTTGGATGAATATATGCAAATTATCTTAAATTGTATGCAGATATGACTTATAAGCATGAATAAGCGTATAATTCTAATATATTTTCTCTCCTTATGTGGATTTGAGTGAATTTTGAATGAAATGTTAATGATGTCATTCTTCTTTTGAGAATTTGTTCAATTGTGTGTCTATGTTTTGGGTAGAATTCAATTTTAAAATGTTGAGGTTTCATATTTATATGTGTGAGATTGATCTAATATTCCAGAAAATGAATGTTAAAATATCATGAAAAAATGGGCATAGAATGAATGTAGAAGTAAAATTATATTTGCATATATTCATAAAATAAGATCTAATAAACAAAAATATATGCAATTAAAAATAAAGGAAAAATAAATTCCTTAAATTTAGTTAAGAGATAATTAAGATTGCCATGATAACTTTAAGGCTAGGGTTAGGGTTTGATTAGGATTAGTGTTAAGCTTAGGGTTATGATCAAGAGTTATGAATCTACAATTAGGGTTCAATTAGGGTTATAGAGATTAGAGTTATGAATCACAATTAGAATTTACAATTAATGTTCATAGGGTTTCTTTCTTGGGGAAATTTTATTGTGAATGGTAAGTGTATTTTTATAAAATTAATAAGTCAAGAATTAATTTTAGATAATACTACATGTGGATTTTCATATGGTATTAAATTGTAGATTAAAATTGATAATAGATTGCCTTCCTTCTTTTGCATTGTAAGCTACCATAATATATGGCCTTAAAATCCTATTCATATTTTGAGCTTTTCTAAACTATACAACACGACATCCAACAAAAAAAATTGTTATGCTTTTTTTCCAAGCACAAATCCTTAGAATTCTTAATGTGTTACTTAGGTTAATTCTTTATTGCAATAAATAAATACACACTAATATATATATATATTATGGATTTGTGGGAAAATATTAAAATATTTATATATATATATAAAATTTAAATGCAAGGGATTCAAGTACATACCTTTGCTTTTGTTAATGTTGATGAAGATGTAATCTTGATGAAGTGCCAAATTTGATGACATGATACTTAAAAAACTGGAATATCTGCTCTATGTGGCACTTGGGGTATACAAAACTATAACTAACTCTACATCAAATTTGTGACTGGACCTATTTTGCATCAATAAATATGAGCTTTGCTTTATGCCTCCTAATCTAGCATACAATATGTACTTAAATGCTCAAATAGTTGGGAGTAGTGTTGAGATTGGTGGATCTTTGGGAAGGGTCCAATGCTTCACCTTTGTATCTCTCCCTATAGATAGAGGTAGGAATGAATAT
>VDFB02356860.1:0-34871 GCA_007258455.2 Sequoia sempervirens
AACTACCTCCATATCTTATTCTTAGTTAAAAAAAAATTGATAGGTAAATATAGGAATATCTTGTATCCAATTTTATTAATAATCAAAAAATTATAGTTGATTTAAAAGTAGCCTTAATCTGCTATTAAATCCTAACAAATCTAAGACCAAAGCCAACCAAAAACAAATGTTAAATATTCCTCTCATGCCATGGACCAGCCAAACCCAACCCATACTCTTCCAACTAAATACAAAGGTGGGGGAAGAGCACCAAACCTGCCTACAAGCCCCAAGTGATGTCCGTTGAACAAAAACACTCCCCCATCGATAAAGACCAAGCGCCAAACCAAAATCTGAGGGCGACTATAGAACAATTTCACCCTATCCAATATTTATACCACCCTGTTGATGGCTACTGTAGACACTGAAATTTGTTAGGCCTGCGACTTTCATATTCTTCATAATTCGTATTCTTCATGGTCATGATTAAATAATGTTAATTATTTAATTATTTTCTATAGTCTTTATTTCTTCTATTAATTAAATAATCTCAATTATTTAATTAATTCACATTTTCTTTATTCTATCTGATTAATTAAATAAACGCTTTTTATTTAATTATGTTACTAATTAACCTTATTCTTCTTGTTAAATTAAATAAATCCTTATTTAATTTACTCTTTATCATACTTCAACTATAATTAAATAAATTCTTTATTTATTTAATTGTTCATTCCCATCCTTCATCATTTAATTAAATAAATATTATTTGGTGGTATTCTTCGAATATGGAGTCAGAATTAAAATGAATTATTTAATTCATTAATTCAATTTTTAGCATTCTCTATATTTTGAATGGTATGTGAGTTATCTGAAATTATTCACTTTTACTTTCGACTCAGCATCTATTTTTAATGTTCGGTTAACTCTTGATTTGATGTCGAGGTGAAATGTCAGTAATCTCTTAGTATATCATTCAATCGTCGGTTCTAACTTATTTAGATGCGTGCTTGGGATTAATTAAATATTCTTGTTTAATTAGTGAAACCTAAATAACGTGCATTAGAACAAGTTGATTTAATCAATCTTTATCTTTGTCATGCAAGATATTTCTTACATTTTGAATGCGAACTGAAGATTAAATCATTTATTTAATCTTTAATTCTATTTCTAATTCGAATCACTCATGTCACTTCTATCAGTTATCTGAATGCATGTCCAATCTCTCAATCTCAATCGTCCGTTGATCTTTCGATCTTGGCCTGTCATTCGAATAATCAATTTTCTACAAATTGATTTGTCATTCTTCATTCCAATCTCTCTCGAAAACTCTCACGAAATCTTATGACTTTTGAGAGCACTTAATCTTGAATCTTCGATGTTTTGCTAATCACTATCTTAGGCTATACTTGCGTGAATTTACGAAAAATCTGAGGGCAATTATACTACACACGAACTTAAAATGAGAGAAGAGGGCAATTATACTACAATGAAAAATCTGAGGGCAATTATACTACACAAGCAAAATGGAGAAGGGCAATCGAGATGAATCATGGAAATACGTTTGAAATTGGTGAGATTGTTTCAGTTTGTTTATGTTTTACTTTCCTTTGTTCTTTGTTGCTTAACATTTAGATTTGCATCTTAGATTTTAGTATTGCATGTTTGCTTCTAATCTGTTTCGTGTGCACTTTCTTGGCATTACATCTACCTCCCAGGAAAAGCACCAGGCCCAACCATACCTACACCAAAAAATCATCAAAACCACTTCATCCACCCTAACTCTCTTCAAACGTGCAATTTCTCAGAGCTTCCATAGACACCTTCCCCTTCTTCAATTTGGGAGCAACTACCCAGTTTGCTAGTGTGTTAGCAACATTATTCCCACTACAATATACATGTGTAATTTTGAAATCCTAGAACTCCTCTAACCTCTTTCGGATTAATTGAATAATTTTATTAATCCTCCAAACTTGAGAGGAACCGTTAGCTAAAGCATTTGCAATAATTTGTGAGTCCCCTTCAAGATGTATTCTACAAAATGAATAAAGCTTTTCCATGTTTATTGCCAGTAGAGCAGCCTGGGAATCTATACCATTATTGGTACCACCTTGCAAATTTTAAGCACCAAAGTCCAATATATTAACAAACTCATCCATCAACATACAACCAGTACTAGATGGCCTCGGATTCCCATTTGCAATCCTGTCAAAATTTATTTTAAACCACCTAGCTTCATTTTTTTCCCACACCACCTACCTCTCCACTACTTTACTCAGATTCTACAACATGTTACCCTAATTCAATGGGAGTTTGAGCAACGACCATTCTTTCATAAGCACATCATCAGCATGACTGAAGGGGTACTTACCAAGATTCTAATTTACTACCGCCACATTAACCACCTCTGCTATTGCCAACTCTAGCTTTTCTAAGAACCTTTCTTGACTAAAATGTTTTTCTTGAAACAATCTTTGAGTGTGTTCTTTCCAGACTTCCCAAATAAGAATTACTAGACTGATTTTCCAAATAGTGGAAAAAGAAAAAAAATTAGTGTTGGTTCTCCATCCTTGGGACATCTCCTTCACCAATTGAAGACAAGGGCTCTACCAATGTAGTTTCTTTAATAAATACATCCAACAACTGTGTAAATCTACAATGTAGTAAAAGATGGTCCAACATTTCATCATGCTCTTTGCATAAAACACACTAGTGAGGGCCAAGAAAACCTATTTTCTTCAATCTCTCCCCTATCAAAATTCTCCCATGCAAAGGAACCAGCCTTGGGCAATCCAAACTTGTTCCAACATAGTTTTTCAAGCCAGTCCTCTACAACCTAGATATATTCCAAGAATTTATAACCCAGCTTAACATTATAATCCCCACTTTTAGAACCACACCACACCAATGCATCCATGTCCCCAGTCCATAATAGTTTTCTCTTTGAAGATATTTAGCAATGCCTCTTTCTGCACTGTTGTTATATTCAAGTATTCCACCAGTTTCCACACCCATTCTTCACATCTGTTAGTAGTCTTTTTACACAAGAAATCTCAAACCTTTGAACCCCATTTACCTTTCATCTCTTGCATTATTTATGTTACCTCTTCCATATATTTCAACATGAGAAGGCCTTCCAAAGAATTTTCCCAAAAATTGGCCATATCTCCAACACCTACTTGCCAACATAAGTGTTATGTGTCACCGGTCTGCACAAAATCATAAAATTCAATATTGCCAAACCTCTTGGGGGATTTTGAATTGTCAAGATTCTTTCTTTTTCCATATTTTCCAATTATTTTCTTTGTAAAATACGAACCCATTTTTGCTTTGACTTTTTATGCATACTCCAACTAAGTTTGGCACCCAAAGCTTCATTCATAAGATGCCATCTTCTTAACCCTGCTCCACCAACATTTTTTGGCTGACATACTTTATCCCATGCTAGCAAATTGATTTTATCATGTTCTTGGATTCCATTCCACACAAAAAATCTCATTTTTTGTTCTACAATCGAGATTACCGTGCTTGGCAGTTTAAGGCACTACATCGAATAGATTGGCAACGCAAAAATAACTAATTTCAACAATAAAAAATGACCAATTGATGAAAGCCACCTATATTTCTAACTTTCCAATCTATTTATGTATATATCTACTAATTGGTTCCACAAATTGGCATGACATGCTCCAGAAAAAAGGAGAATACCCAAAAAATTCCTTGGTAATTTACCTATCTTAATGCCCAAAACTCTAGCAATATCTTTCTACTTATCCAACCTAGTATTGAAGAAAATTGTTTCTAATTTATGCCAATTTACCTACTATCCCAAAGCTAAACAATACTTTTCAAGTGTAGATTTCATTATATGTGTCTCCCTTAATGAAGATTCCCCCATTAGGAGGGTGTCATCAGCAAATTGTTGATGGAACACTGGTTCCTCGCCACACACCACTTCAATCCATTTCTACTTACCTTCAGCTCTTTCCTTGCTTATGTTTCTACCCAACACTTTAGCCAAAATTATAAATAAAAATGGAGATAGTGGATCACCTTTCCTTAAGCCATTCTTTGATGTGAAAAAACCTTGTGGGCTACCATTAACTAACATAGAGAGGTGAGGAGTTTTAATGCATATTTTGACCGACTCAATCCATGCAAGACTGAACCCAAACTTGCCTAAAAATTTTAACAAAAATGATCTATTCACCTAATTATACACTTTTTTATATCAATAATAACCAACATCTGATCCATTTTAGCCTTCCTCATTGAGTGGATAGATTCATGAGCTATTATAATCCCTTCCACTATAGAACAATGTAGTACAAAGCCACTTTTCTCCTTAGAGATAATACATTTCAAAATACTTTTTAGCCTATTTTCCAACACTTTAGAGATGAATTTGTATACTATGTTACAAAGTGAGATCAGAAAAAACTCCTCAAAGGATTGGAAGTATTTATTCTTTGGAATAAGGGAAATAAGAGTAGTATTCATATCCCTTAGCATGTAAGAGTATACATGAGATTCTTCCACCACCTCCCTCAACTCACTACCAATAATCTCCAAAAAAGACTAAAAGAAACTCACAAGAAATCTATTTGGCCCTAGAGCTTTATCTCTACCCAATTGGAAAACTGCATTTTTAACTTCCTCCATTGACACCGACTTATTAAGAAATTGATTTTGTTGATTAGATAAAACCTTTGAAATTACACTAAGCATTTCCTCCACAACATCCTCTCTATGATGACCCCCTACTAAAAGTAGGTCATGGAAATATCTAACTGCCTCCTTTATTGCATCTTGATCTGAAAGAACTTTCCCTTCCTTATTTTTAATTAATGAAATTTTATTTCTGTTACGCCTCACCTTCACTCAACTATGAAAGAAATTTGTGTTGCAATCACCCTCCTTTAGTCAACACTCTCAGGATTTTTTCTCCAAA
Source organism: Sequoia sempervirens (assembly GCA_007258455.2). Classification (NCBI taxonomy): domain Eukaryota; kingdom Viridiplantae; phylum Streptophyta; class Pinopsida; order Cupressales; family Cupressaceae; genus Sequoia; species Sequoia sempervirens. The sequence continues at coordinate 4,931 of VDFB02356860.1, forward strand.
ACACCTCCTCTTGAGCTAAAAATTTTGCATAAGATTTGTTTAGAGCTTGTTCCTGACTAAAATCAAAAGCATCCATCCCACTACTTATAATTTTTGCATGAAGTTGATCCAAATCACCCTCAATCCTAGACTTTTCTACAAAAATGTCCTTAAAATGAAACTTGTTCCACTCTCAAAGTTTGAGCTTTATAAATTGTAACATTTTGAATAAATAAAAAGCCTTTGTGCCCTCCATTACAGGGGCATTTACCCACCACTCAGCAATCAAGGTTCTCAAACCTTCATCGTGTAGCCACATGTTCTCGAATTTAAATGAACTCCTAGTTGGGGTATCATTAATAAGAATAGAAAGATACATGGGATAATGGTCGGATCCTAAAGATGGAACAATAAAGGATTCCACAACATACGATTTTTCACCCCAATTGCCTACCAGAAAGAAACAATCAATTTTTTTTGTAATATTGGTAAACTCTCACCTTCTATTTGTCCACGTATAAGTCCCATTTTTTGTAAAAACTTCTTGAAGATTATTGCAGGAGATAAAATGTTGAAAATCCATTTGAATTTTATTTAAATTGTTGCAACTATGTTTCTTCTCATCACTAGAAAACCATTGAAGTCCCCACCAAACACAAGTAGAGAGCCCTATAACTCCTACAACATTTTTGATATTTACCTCCAAACATTCCTTTTTTGACTAGTACTAGTTAATCTATACATATTTACTTAGAAAAGAGTTTCATTTAACCATTTAGTCTGAATTTTTATTAGTTGCTAGTGACATTGCAGCACAATTTCAGCCACTACCTTAACCAGATTCCATAAAACTTCTAGACCCTTGGAGGAACCATTTCCTTCCACAAAACTACCCTTCAATGACCTCCATTTATGCATTAGACCAACTATACTCTCTTCATCTAACTTAGTTTCTTGCAAAAAAATAAGGTTTGTTCACACCTTATCAAAACATCTCTTGATCAAATGCCTCTTGTTAGGGGCATTGCAACCTCTGACATTCAATTATAGAATTTTCATGGCAACCCGAGAAGGGAAAACCCCTTCCTAGAACGTAATTTGTGTTAGCCTTTGGCACTACCTACCAGCTCAAGTTTCACCTGATTTGATTTCCTACCCCAACTTTTATTTTCTCCTATTTTGAGCTTCTCCTCCTTTTCCAAGCTTTGTTTGATTGTGCATCTCTCCAGGATTCCTTCTGTCAGCTCATCATCTGCACTTTCTTCACCTTCAGAAAATCCACTCATTGATTCAAATGTAGTCCCTCTTATTAGGGTTTCAAACAAGTTATTTGCATAGGTCACATAACCTTGAACATCTATATTATTGAGAGGAATGACTTTCTCAATGATTGTTTTCGCTTGACTATGTTGAGCCTGAGTGAATACCACTAAAGCTTTCTCATTGTTACCAAATTCCTCCTTACCACAAGACTCATCATTGACAAGATCCAACTTTTCACCAATTTGTTGAGGTTAAGAAAGAGATGGATCATTTTCCTGCAAATTCCTCTTAATATTGAGTGTAATAGATTGAAGTGCTGGATTGAAATCTGCCTCTCTTTTCTCACCAGATCCACAAGCTTTCCCTTTTGATAACTACACCAACTTGTTCAAAATCACCTCCTCCTCAACTTCCTTACCCTTTTTATCTTTAACACAATCATCACTTGAATGTCCTATGTTGTTACACAGGCTACACAATGCTATATTGTTTTCTACTTGACGAGGGAGCAAACCCGAGACACAGAATAACACTCACAAAATAGAGAATAATATTTTATTCAAAAATATGGAACTCTTTCATGCAGAGGATCTCAAATCCTCGAGCTCTGTGATACATGCAAATTATAGACTTACAGAAAATTACCCAAATTTCCCTTTCGTAGCATGCGAACTCTTTTCCCCAAAAAGTTCTCCAAAAATTAGAAACTAGCCCATAAATAGCCCCTTTTCGGTCCGGAGCCAAAAACAACATTCCATTTTTGAGTTTTGGTGGTTTGGCGCCAAAATTACAATCTAAAATTCAAATTTAAATTCACATTTGAAAATTAATACATTTCTAAAATATGCACCAACTTTCGGGAGCCATAACTTTTAATCCGACCACTGGAATTTCAATGATAATACCTTTTCGGAAAGCTCTTGAAAAGACGATGTGCCACAAGTGTTTCCGCAAATTTTCAGGTCCATCCAGAATCATTTAGTGCCTCAAACTGGACTCAAAATGTTTTTTAGGGCAAAAAGTAGAAACTAGAACTTGAATAGCTTTCAAACTGTGAATGATCTTGACCTGATTCTTTCGCCAAATTGCTCCTTTTTCCATCCTAAACCTTCCCATAATTTTTTGTCTTCCTACGCCTTAAAATTCACACTTGCTAAAAATAGTCGTTGAGCAGAAAAAAGCAAAAAAGTAGTTCTAGAAGTTGGAAACTCTTATTCGACGAAAAGGGTATCCAGAAATGCAAAAACATCTACAAAAAGCAAACAACGGGAACATAAATGGAAAACATATTTTTGGGTGATGCAAGATTGCCCTCACACCACTGGATGCTCCTGCATCAGACACCCAGGGTAATTTGAGAAGTGACCCCGTCACGTCTCAGATGGTTGAGGAAAACCCAAACGGTCAACCTCTGCCTTAGACAGCCAGGATGAATCTTCCACAGGCCTTCCTCTCCACTTCACCAAATATTCTTCATACTGCCTATTTCTGGTACTCCTTCCCACACGACTATCCAGGATTTCTTCAATCTCCTCCTTCTCTAAAGAAGGTGTTGGAATGCCACATTGTTCTATTATTGGTACTTCCTTTGCGCCACCTTCATGATACTCTGTCAAATCTGAAATATTAAACACAAGGGAAATATTGACTCCATCTAGCAACTCTACCTCATATGCATTCCCTGATTCATGCATCTTCACAATTTTACAGGGACCGAACTTCTTCATCTTCATTTTGTTATAGGTTCCCACTAGAAACCTTTATTTCCTCAAGTGGGCCATCACTTCATCACCACTCTGAAACTCCTTATACCTCATCTTCTGATCTGCCTTAGCCTTATACTGCATATTCATCTTGTTAATATGTTCTCTTACCTTCTCATGTATATCCTTGATGTGCTCTACAAATTCTTCGGCTTCAGCACTAGTCTTCTTCTCTTGGTCCATCTTCCTCAATTCTAGAGTGGTCTTGGGACTACCTCCATACACAATCTAGAATGGTGATCTACCAGTGCTTCTATTGACAGAATTGTTGTAAGAAAATTCTGCCTGGGGTAAGATCAAGTACCATCCCCTGGGTTTATCTCCTACTAAGCATCTCAGTAGGTTACCCAGACTTCTATTCACAACTTCAGTCTGCCCATCAGTTTGTGGATGGTGTGCAGAACTGAACTTCAACTCTGTCTTCAACTTTTTCCACAAGGTCCTCCAAAAGTATCCCACAAACTTGGTATCACGATCTGAAACTATACTCTTTGGCAGACCATGTAGTCTCACCACTTCTCTAAAGAACAAGTCAGCAATGTGGACTGCATCATGAGTCTTCTGGCATGGAATGAAATGTGCCATCTTTGAAAACCTGTCAACTACCACAAATACTGAATCATTCCCTCTTTGTGTCCTTGACAAGCCAAGAACAAATTCCATACTTATATCCTCCCACGGCCTCTCTGGTACAGGTAAGGGCTGATACAACCCAGTATTTTGACTCACTCCTTTAGCCATCTGACATACCCTGCAACTCTGCACAAACTTCTTCACATCCTGTGATAACTGAGGCCAATAATAATGCTCACTGATAATGGAAATGGTCTTATCCTGACCAAAATGTTCTGCCATTCCTCCATTGTGCTTCTCCTTTATCAGGTTCTCCCTCATGGAACTCCTCGGAATACACAATTGGCTCCCCTTAAACAACATGTCATCCTGGATTATGAAATCCAGCCACTTCGTCCTGTCAACTATAACAGGCTCCTTGCAAGCTTTCCAAGCCTCTGCAAAATCAGAATCTTTAGGGTACAATGTTTTGAGTTCATTGAACCCAATCACTTCAATCTGCATCTTTGTCAACAATGTTTGCCTCTTAGTTAAGGCATCTGTAACCCTAATCGACTTGCCACTCCTATGCTTTAAAACAAAGGTATAACTCTCCAAAAATTCTACCCATTTCATATGCCTATGATTTAATTTTCCTTGACTACTCAAGTACTGTAATGCTTGATGATCAGTAAACAAAAAAAATTCCTTCGATAACAAATAATGTCTCCATTTCTTTAATGCTTGAACTATTGCATAAAATTTTTGATCATATATAGAGTATTTTCTCTTTGCATCATTTAACTTTCACTAAAATAGGCAATGGGCTTACCTTCTTGTCTCATCACTACTCCAATGGCACAAGCACTGGCATCACAATCCACCTGAAACACCTTATTGAAGTCTGGGAGGGCTAAAACTGGTTGCTCTATCACCTTCTGCTTCAACAAATCAAAGCTCTTAGTTGCTCCAGTGCTCCACTTGAACTCTTTTCTATCCCCTCTCATTGTTTCAGTCAAGGGTGCACAAATACTACTGAAGTTTCTAATGAACTTTCTATAAAAATTGGCAAAACCATGGAAAGATCTCACCTCAATAGTAGTTCTTGGGGTAGGCCATTCCAGAATAGCCTTCACCTTCTCTGGGTCCATCTTGAGACCTTCTGCCGAAACAAAAAACCCCAAGTACACTAACTCCTTCACAAAACTACACTTCTTCAGATTAATCAACAATTTCTCTTCTCTCAACTTTTCAAAGACTACGAATATGCATCAAATGCTCACCCAGGGACTTAGTAAATATTAAAATATCATCTAAGTACACAATAACAAAATTTCCCAGAAACTCTTTCAGTACCTCATTCATGAGCCGCATGAATGTGCCTGGTGCATTGGTTAGCCCAAAGGGCATGACTAACCACTCGTACAGGCCCTCTTTGGTCTTGAAGGCAGTCTTCCATTCATCTCCCTAGCGAATCCCAATCTAGTGATATCCACTCTTCAGATCAATCTTTGTGAAGTATTGGACTCCACTCAAACAATCCATTAGGTCATCCATCCTTGGCAAGGGAAATTTGTACTTGATTGTTATCTTATTTATGGCTATGGAGTCTATACACATCCTCCACTCCCCATCCTTCTTTGGTGCTAGTACTGCAGGTACTGCACATGGGCTCAGACTCTCTCGAATCAAACCCTTTCTCAACAAATCCTAAACTTGTTTGTTCAACTCCTCATTTTCTACGAGAGTCATTCTATGAGTTGCCTTATTTGGAAAACTGGCTCCAGGTATCAAGTCAATCTGATGACTGATCTTCCTCATTGGTGGTAAACCCTCAGGTACATTATCAGAAATAATCTCCTGAAACTCATCCAATAGTCTAGAAACTTCTACTGGCACCTTCTAACTATCTTCCTTTTCCATTCTAGGAATCAATGCATAACACATATGCTCATGCTTCATGCCTTCTAAAAATTTCCTTCCATCAACAAAACAAATTCTAGCACTACTGCATACATTTTCTTCGTCCTTATTCAGGGGTTTCAACTTATGACGAACTTCATCCTTCATTAGGGAATAAATGTTTGCATGGCCATCATGTACAACTCGCCTAACAAACTGCCATGGCCTCCCCAACAACATGTGGCATGCATCCATGGGGATGATATCACAGAGTACCTCATCACGATAGCTTCTGATCTTGAACTTCACCAGGCACTGCTCATTGACCATAACTTTGTGGTCTTTCTGCAACCAGGCAATCTGATATGGTTGTGGATGTCTTTCCTTTTTCAACTTCAACTTTGTAACCATCTCTTCTGACACCAGATTATCTGTGCTCCCACTGTCAATAATGACATCACAACATTTGTCTTCACACTTGCACCTTGTGTGAAATAGATTCTTCCTTTGTTCTGGTTCCTTCTCTTCAATCACCAAGGCTCTTCTAACCACTAGGGCTTCTCCCCTTTCAGCATCATCTAAATGCTCGGATTGAGCCTCCTCATCTGCATGTGCAACCCTTCCACGACCTTTTGGCCTTCCGTCTATCCTTCCTTGGTGTTGTGGACATTCATAGGCTCGTTGCCCTTCTTCACCACAATGGAAACAAGTTCCTTTAAAACCACCTCTTCCAAGTCTTGGCCCAGACCTTCCTTGTCCTCTACCTCTTTGATCACCACTATTTTGATCACAAGGGTGGTAGAAGTTATCATTCTTCTGGCCTCGACTGGTACCCACATCTTCATTTTTCCTTTCATCCTCATTTCGGCTCCCAGAAGATCTTCCACTACCCCTTCCACTTTGACCTCCTCGGCCTTTTTGCTTGCTGTCAAATCTTTTGTTCAGCTTTTCCTCAACTTTCAGAGAAAACTGGTATGCATCCTCAATGGTGGTCATTCTGACCAGGCTTAGCTCCTCTTGAATGCTCAGTCGTAAACCATTAAGATAATGGGATACCTTCTCCTTGTTGGCTTCTACATGGCCCATTCTGATGATCATCTTGTGAAAATCTTCTGTGTATTCTTTCACAGATCTACCTCCTTGCTTCAACCCTTGCAATTTCTTCTGCAAATCTAACTCATAGTCTACTGGTATGAACTGCTTCTTCAGTTTCTCCACCATGCGATCCCAACTGCTGATCTTTCCTTTTCCTTTTTGATTTCTCTCCAACTAGACCTCTTTCCACCAAATATTGGCATGGCCCTTTAGCTTTTTTTAAAAAAACTTAACCCGATCTGGGTCCTCTACTTCTTCATGCTCAAAATATTCTTCTAGCTCGTTGATCTAGTCGATCAACTCTTCCGGGTTCAGACTTCAAGAATAACTGGGGACTTCTATTCTGGGTCTTTTTCTTATCTTCGAAATGGCCCTTATTAGCCGCATCTGATCTTGATCAATTGCTTCTTCTTCCTCTTCTATGTCTGAATCTTCCACCTCTTCTTCATCCTCACTTTCTCCTCTCCTTCCTAGGTTTAACCCTCTTCTCATTTGTTCCTGCAATGCATCAATTTGTCTCTAGAGAGCTCTGAAACCCTCGACCGCCAATGGATCTCTTCCACCAGCATTTATGCCACCTCTGCCACCTCTGGCACCACCATGCCTACCAAGAATCACTCTTGAAGGCATCTTGAAGATCTTGAACCCACAACCATGGTCCTAGTGCAAACTTCCTCACGATCGGCGATCTGTTCACACGCTCAAGAAAACCCGCTCTGATACCACCTGACGAGGGAGCAAACTCGAGACACAGAATAACACTCAAAAAATAGAGAATAATATTTTATTCAAAAATATGGAACTCTTACATGCAGAGGATCTCAAATCCTTGAGCTCTGTGATACATGCAAATTACAGACTTACAGAAAATTACCCAGATTTCCCTTTCGCAGCATGCGAACTCTTTTCCCCAAAAAGTTCTCCAAAAATTAGAAACTAGCCCATAAATAGCCCCTTTTCGGTCCAGAGCCAAAAACAACATTCCAGTTTTGAGTTTTGGCGGTTTGGCGCCAAAATTACAATATGAAATTCAAATTTAAATTCACATTCAAAAATTAGCACATTTCTAAAATATGCACCAACTTCTGGGAGCCATAACTTTTAATCCGACTGTTGGATTTTCAATGATAATACCTTTTCGGAAAGCTCTCAAAAAGACGATGTGCCACATGTTTCCGCAAATTTTTGGGCCCATCTGGAACCGTTTAGTGCCTCAAACTGGACTCGGAAGGTTTTTCAGGGCAAAAAGCATAAACTGGAACTTGAATAACTTTCAAACCGTGAATGATCTTGACCTGATTCTTTTTCCAAATTGCTCATTTTTCCATCCTAAACCTTCCCATAAGTTTTTGTCTTCCTACGCCTTAAAATTCACACCTGCTAAAAATAGCCATTGAGCAGAAAAAAGCAAAAAAGCAGTTCTGAAAGTTGGAAACTCTTATTCGATGAAAAGGGTATCCAGAAATGCAAAAACATCTACAAAAATCAAACAATGAGAACATAAATGGAAAACATCTTTTTGGGTGATGCAAGATTTCCCTCACACCACTAGATGCTCCTACATCACCACTTCAAGTGATTGCCACCATCTGCCTTCATTAGTTATAATTTCAATTTCCTTTGGAAGTGGAGGGAATGGTTTCTAGTTGATATACATATTGTCATTCTCTTTATCTATTGCTAGAGTAGAGCGCACAAAGGTGCCCAACTTATTCCCTATCTCACTTAGAATCTCGAGCTCCCAATATTCCATGGGAAGGTTCTTCAATTGTAACTAAACGAGAAATTTTGCAATTGTTTCTTTGATAGGATTAAAATTAGGACTCCAATCCCTTAAATGAAAACCCACACCATCCATTAGAAATGGGCCATGATTCAAAATCCACCGCTTAGTGCGCTCAGAAACGCATTCAACAAAGAAGAATTTGTTAGCCATTGACCTTAGTATGATGTTCGAACCCCTGTTTGAGTCACACCAACTTTTAATTTGTATATACTCAAGCCCCTCATCTACCCATTTCAAGAAAAATGTCTTTTCCCTAAAGGCACTAACAGCCTCTACCCATTCTCAACCCTCTATTTCAAAAGAGACAGCCCTATTCTCTTTCACCAAAATGCTTACCTTTTCCTTATCTTTGTCTGCCACTTGTTCAACAGGGTTTTCCTTTCATTTCCAAACTTTCTTCAAGATCTCCTCACTTTGCATATGTGAACCTTCCAGCAACCGACCATATCCCCGGTTCAACATACATGATTTGTGATCAAGGCATTGTAAAGGGAACTGCCTACCTCCATTCCAACTTGGACCCTCCCATCCCTAGTGTAGCTGAGCAAAGGGATGATTACCAGCATCAAAATGGGTTTTCCTTGTTCGCCATGGCGCCTAGAAACCCTGCACCTCACCCTAACATTGCATCCTACCCTAGTAAGGGATAATTGAAACCTTGCCACATCTTATTCTTTGTTGATTTACTACAAAGAAAATCTACACATTTATTACTATCCACCAATTTCTTCCCCTCCAATAATGGATGCATGTATCTAAGAATAAAGGGGTATAAACTAAGTTTTATCTATTATTTACACACTTTTCATTCATAAATTTGAGCTTAAGGGACCTCTACAACCCTAGTGGCCTACAAACACAAGAGAAAATATGAGCACCATTGTAATATATAAGAAAGAATTATAGTGACCAATTGAACTAGTTGCACAACACATCTTTGGATTCAAATGTTTCAAAGTGTTTAGGGCTTTACATTCCCATATTTCTAGTTCTTAAAGGTGTTAAAAAAATTAGTAAGTGAAATATTTCTTGAATTTGATCATTGATTTGAAAGAGTATGTTTAGAAATGTTTCAACTATTTCTATAAGTTTGAATTTGACCATAAATTAAAACTAAGGTTACAAGAAGAATAAATAGTATCTAATTGATTAAAACCTTAAGGCATGGTATTTCATTACTAGACTCAACCCTAGTTCATAGGATTAGATGTGAATTTGAATTCATAATTAGGGTAAATAATTTTGATCTAAAATATATAAAAATACTTAATGATTCCCTAACATAAAGTGCTAAAGATGAAATAAAAAGGGTAACATAAAATGTCAAACAATTGGCAAGAATGATAAAATCCATATATAGGTCAAATCACCACAAAAATAGAATTATTTAGGAATGCATGCCAAATTATTTTTTATGGGATTTACTTGTGGAGGTGAAATTTTTAATGTGACATCTAATATCTACTTCACCTTTTTTTTCTACATGAAACTTGAAGTCTCAATGAAACTTAGAAAAATTCAAACACTTGCATAATTACAAGATTCTTTTGAACTAGAGGATATTTTGAAGCAACAATATAACCTCTAAACCTCCTAGTGATCCCCACAAAATCTTAATAAACTTTAGCACTAATACCATGTAGAGTTTGATTTGGCAACCAAACACTTCTCATGAAAACAAAAGTTTGGTTCCTAGTTGAATTCCTAAATTTGTGCCAAAATTAAAGACACGTTGTGGAGTGAGACTTGATTATTAGACTTTTAAAACTAAGCCCAAAATTGTGGATCCCTATCAAAAAAAATTAGATCATATTTTAACCATATTTTTAAAAGGAAACACACTAGATGTATATTTTTCCTAAATAGAGATTTCAAGTCCTAATGTCCAAATCCTTGGAGAATTATTATAAATAGGAATAATAAGCAATATATTACAAAATTTCAATAAAGTATAATGTAGTGACTAATAGAAGGTTTTCTCCTTTTCTTGTAGGAATTCATGTCAAGGGTGAAACAAATGAGCTACAAGTTTAAGGGAATCACCCCAACCTCCAATATCTAGTCAACATGGGACAATATTATTAATCTCGAGTTAGAAAACATTGACATGGATGAATTTTAAAGGAGGATGCAAAACACCAATGCCTCTAGAATCTATGTACATTGAATATAAGAATAACAGATAAGATGGTGAAGATCAATAAATTTCTCCAAAACTATGAAAAGGATATCCAAAAGAAGAAAATAAAGTTTGATGTCTTCCTTTCTTCCTTTGAGATAGACAATTTTAGATATAAGTTCATCAAGGCTCATGATAAATAAGATATTGATATCTTACATGCATTATTGTGTAGAGAGGTTTAAAGGGACAAAATAATCATAATGGATGTATCAAATAATGAAGACATGACTATTTTATTGAGATCTTGATCTTGTTGCTAGATCTAAAGCATATTTATTTTTCCTTTCTGAAAATTATAAATTTCAAAAAACTTTGAATTTTCAAGATGGATTTTTGAACATTAAAATTTGTGTCTTTCAAAATGTTTTTTTTTAGATTATGTATAAACCTGACATCATCTTAAAAATTATTATTTATTTCAAATGTAGGATTTTGAGTTTATTGATAATGGATGCTTGTGATAATTATGGGTTTAATTATTTAATACTTATAAATTTGGACCATTGGTGATGGATGAATACTAGCTATTCATTTTTGTAGTGAGTCTTGTTCCTTTCTCTTATAAAAGGTAGTTAATTATACTTATAAATATAGGAGAGGATTTTTTATATCATTCTACAAAACAAACTAAGAATTTACTTCATGGTTCTCAATTAGTAGTTAAGCTTCTATTATGAATTTGAATTTCATGAGTATTTGATCAATCTTGTGTTCATACAACTAGCAAATCAATAATTATAATTTTTTTGAGCACTTTTTTTCATATTATGAAGTAATATTATTAAGTTGCATCAAAATCTGATGTTTAGTAAGTCTTTATGATTTGAATTCCTTTGAAGAGTGCATTATCTTTGTAGTGCCATGATTGTGTTTGGTTAAGCAAATACTAGTTAAATTGAGATGTTTTTACTTATGCATTATGTCATTCCAATAAAACCTCAAGATTAGAGTTTTATATTTGATTCACTTTATTACCCTATCTTTTAATATTTTTATAAAAAAAGATTAGAACTAGGAAAAGCATTGGAATATTGAAAATCAAATGTTATAACTTTAGTGTTTTAGCAATAATATGTAATTAAATTTTTAGTTCAAAGAACATTAGAGTTTTAGAACATTGTAAATATCTATATTATTCATATCTTACACTCATTTATAGTATTTTAGTAAACAATTGTGTAAGTTCTTTTGTGAAAACAACACTACAATGAACAACTAGGTTATACAAGTCAAGGCCTAACATAAAAGAACCTTGGGGTAATATTTTTATGATTTTGGGATTTGATTCCTTTTAAGAGAGGTGTGAATTAATTCAAAATTTTCCCCTAAGTTGAGACAATATTAAAATACCCATCAACACTTATGAAATTAAAAAATCCTTGAAGGTGAATATTATAAATTATTTGTTAAGATTCTTAGGATTTATTGAGAATATTGGATAGCAATAATCCCCCAAAAAAACCTAAAACATAATCTTATGCAAGTCCAAACATTAAAAAATAGTATATGATGCTCATCAATCCAAATAATTAATTTAGAGTAAAATAAGTTTGTGGTTGGCTAGGGTGACCAATAATATCACTATTGTTCAACGAGAGGCAAAATTGAAGGTAGAGTTTATATAATTTGGTATGTCTTGATTTATTAGGTAAAAATGGGATGTTTGATAAGATGCTCGATGTACTTTGAAATTTTAGAAAAGAAATCAAATCCAAATCCAAGTGACATGGGCTTGCTATATTCTCTTATAGATAACATTATATATGATTGGTCTCCAAACAAATCTTGAAAGGAAAAAATAATTATACTAACTAAATTTTTGAAAGAGATTGGACATGACCACTTTAATTAAAAAAATAACTAATAAGTACAATAATTTTCTTACCTTGATTATTTTTTATAAAATTATCTAATAAATAACTAAACATCCAACTATTAAAGATGACCAATCTACTTCATGCAACTATTATTATTGATTTGGTAATAGTACTTATGAGAGATGATCTATTAGCATTTTGGGAATAGTGTGAAAAAATAATCATGTGATCAAAGCTCTTCATTATCACTATTAAAAAAAGCCAACGAGTGATGGATATACATTTCCTTCTTTAATGCATGAGTTAATGCTCAATATCAAGAAAATATGAAATAGTATTCTATGAGAATTCAAGCTTAAATTAATCATATTTATACAAATATATTTCTCCACTATTTCTAGTGATTGAATTAGATGTTAAAAAAATAATTTAAAATTTATGGGACCATACTCTTAGTCTACAGTTACAAATAGAAACAGATATTATTTGGTGTTGGATATTGTCTATATTATGATAAGACTTTTTGGTATGAATTCCATTAATTATTGTTGGTTCTAGCATTTAAACTTCTTTTGATTTCATAGAGAATTATCAGACCCCAAGTTTTCATTTCATTTATAAAAAAAATATTAATGAAATAATACGTACCATTTTTTATTCTATAATTTCAAAAAATAAGTTAGAATTGCATGGAATAAAAAATATTAACTTATTATTTTTGGTATATTGGAATTACATGGATATCAAAAGAGTTAATCAAGTTAATTTCATAATTGCTAATGTTATTCTAAGTCAAAAATATGGACCTTCCAAATTATTTTAAATCTCTATAAATTATTTATTTTTCTGGAATAAGTCTAGTTTATGAAGAATATATAAAAAAATTAATAATTTTATAATATGAATCTATTTTTCATAAAAATTTGATATTCGAAGTCCATATTATGAATAATGAATTGATATCATTTGAAATTGTATAGAAAAATAAATAAGGGATTAATATTATTTGGAATTGTTTAGAAAAAATAATCTTATTGATTTAGAATAAAATCTCACTAGTCTAAAAAAGGGCATGAGTTAAGATTATTCAAAAAAAATCATAACATTAGAAGACTATTTTATCATGCAAGGGAAATTCATGATCTATTGTGCATTTCTTATTCATAGTACAAGTTATAAAAGAGAAAATATTACTTTCTACTATCTATTAGAGATAAGATCAATTTACATTAAGAAAAGGAAAGAAAGAACAAGATAATGAGTATACAAGATGCTTTATAATTCCATAAATAATTTTCATGCAATCATTATTTGAATAATATTAAATATAAATGAAGAACCTTTCTTTCACATTCAACTTCTAAAAGGTAAGTACATTTCACATTAACTATCCATTTATTTCACCATTAACTTAAGAATATGAGGGGGTATAACTATCACACTTGCATATGCTTCTAATACATGATTAATAATAAAATATAAATTTTTAAGTGATAATGTTGTTATCAATAGTTTTGCACCTTGCTGAATGCACTATTCAGCAAACTACTGAAACATGGAAACCTCTTTCAGATGTGGGTGATCTTACACAAAAGAGGAATCTCCAGAGTGAGCTGGTTCTCCGAATGATGAATTATATTCTAAAATAGCTTATGAGGAAAGGGATGAAGAATAACTGAACATAAAAACTTATTTCTAAAAGATGATTCACCAAACTTACAAGAATTCAGACCTAACCTACTCATAACAATTTCTCTATTGCAGTAATCCTCACAATCTCATTGGCACACATCCCAACAGTGATTCGCATGAAGATCTAGAAAACAAATACAACATGCAACCTAAAACATGTAATTCTGAAACACCACTTATAACAGCAAGACATAAAAGGATTTCAATTTGAAAACACAAGTACATCAGATTGCTATTACAAAACTTGAGACAGAAAATAAGAAGGAGAAATTTGCTGCTCTATTAAAACTGGAAGAGTGTCAATCTGCTCAAACTGAGTATCAAAAGGTTTACAAACTCCCTGAAATGAGTAAGGGAAAGAAACTAATCTGAACTGCTGAGAATGGAGAGTTGAAAGAATAAATCTATCAAAAAACTCTCAAGGAAACCCTAATCTGAGCTCAGAAAAAGCTCAAGGAAAACAAGCCTCAAACAAACTCAAAAATTGCTTTAAAGCAGAAAAAGGTACAAAGCTTTTATGATTACACTGTCAAGCCTCTAAAAATAGGCTAAATCTGCTTTAAAAGTTCAAAAAACACCTTATCTCTCCAAGATAAGTCTGGAATTCGACCAAGAGGAAAGTCAGTCAAAGATCTGCTAAAAATAGCAAGAAAACATAAAGCAGTTTATAAAACATTGCTTTTATGCTTCTACTTTACAAGATGCAGATTTTTTACAATTTTGCCTTATTTTGCAACTCAAAGATTGGAAATCTTTTGCAAAAAGAAATAATCACCCTTATTCCTCCATTACAATAATTGATTTTTCCTCAAAAAATCATAAAAATATACCCATGTCATTATTATCTCCTCATCACAACTCCAATTGATTTCTTTAAAATCAATTAAAAAATAAAACCTTAAAAGTTAAATTGACCCTAAACATAAAATATTCACCATTCACCCTAATTTCTCTTCATTTAAAATAATACCTTAAGGCAAAGTCCATACTTCGCTAAGGCAAAACCATAAGTCTTAAATACTTAAGACATCTCTCTAGCATAGAATTTCGGCCTCCATTTGATATTGACTTAAACTTAGGTTTTGATAAATCATAAAGGAAACATTGTGAGTTCGGCCACCATTTGATGTTGACATGTGCATTTTGAATGAAAATTCTGGAAACTTCATAATGCTCAAATTAGGGATTTTATCAAAATAGGGTCAAACCCTAATTATCACCATTTCGCACCCGTGACTTTGGAAAGAAAAAACTTCTATCTGCATGAACAATGACGCTATGATGGTATTGGATTCGAACTCGTGTGCACAGAAATCCTCCTCTGCTCTCCTGTTGACCGAATCTTCAATGGGTAAGTCTTTTTTCATGGCGAAATAACCTTTTCACTTCATTATCTCGAGTATCAAAAACCCTAAGGGCGCGACCTGTTCATCTCTGACTTTCTCTTTCTTTGATTTCTTCACACCAATATGGATTCGAGCTCGACTCCCACAGTCCATTCCATGAAAGCTTAGACTCGTGTTCTAGTTCTCCTCCACTGTGCAAAGGTAAGCTTTGTTTTTTTAAACTCTATGGCTTCATATTCTGCTCATTTCGGCCTCAAAGTCGTGGCTTACACACTCTAATGTCATCACTTCTGAATATTTCGTGTGCTTCTCGTGCTTACTGCTATCATTGTAGCGCTCTATTCTTCTATGAGAGCTTGGTCATTACTTGAGAACTCGAACCCCTACATTTGGAAACTAAAGAGGAAGCTATGGCCGCGGCTCTTGATTCTATCAAAAATTTAAACTGGTAATTTCCCTTGCTCTGTAGAAACTCTAAAAGCTTTCTTTATTTCATGATTCCTCTGGCCATGTACAGGCCATGCCAAAAGAGCACTGTAGAAAGCAATTCTTTTGAATTTTAGCTCGACTCCCACAACAGGAAATCTCCATTATGTTAATTTAATAAAGTTTCTGCATCTGGGTATCAAAGAAACTTCAATAAATCTGCATTTTACTTTCTCTGTATTCTGACTATAATCTGGGAGCTCGCATTTGTTGAATATTCTTGTCATTTTCTCTAGATTTCACATGATTATTTCTATAGCTATCTTTTTTGCATTTGAAACTAAACTGAAGATGGGTATTCAAAATTTTGAAGGAAACTCTGTTTTTCTGTAATTTGAAAATAAACCCACATATGGTTATTTAAAATTTCAAAAGAGAACTCTATTCTCTTCTTTCCTGAGCTCGATTTATCATAGAATCTTTCATATTTGTAGTAATATTGTTGTTTTCATGAAAAAAAAACATATGGGTATTATAAATTATCAAACTTCTGTACTCTTTGAGAGAAAACCCTCATGTGGGTATTCGAAATTTCTGAAAAAAATGCATTCTCTGTGTTCTGGAAACATTTGAGACTACGAAGTACTGTTATCATTCCATCCATATGGCTCAAGCTAGAACAAACAGTGGATACCCCACACTTCTGAAGCAAAACAATATCATGGGTTTCTGGAAATTCTCCAAAGCAAAAGCATGTCTTTAATTTCTGACAGAACTCGATCTCTCATACTTGCTTGAAATGATGATAAACTATATACTTACTTGCATTTCTTTCAGGGATCTTGACTCAAAAAACCAGTGACCTTTTGTATTTATGTAACCTTCATTGATAGTTATAATACTTGAGCTATATTCACGGAACTATTATTGACATGGAACTGTAAACTATTCTTAAAAAGAACCTCCAACATTCATATTCTGAGAGTACTCTCCAGGTACTAAGAATCTGAAAGATCCGTCTTGAATGCATATTCTAGAACATCATATACATATGAAGCTCGAAACTAAAATTCGATTATGATCTCCTATTGCATTCTGTGCTCATCCTATAGATATGACAGCAACCTTACCTCACTGTTCTGTTAAGACCCTGACTAAGTAATCTGGGAATGATCAACATCCTGCATATTTGTTATATTTAATTCATAGCTTGACCAATTACAAGTGACATCTTACTTGACACATGTAACTCACAGAAAACAAAATGAAAGAACATCACATTTTATTGCTATCCTTGACTAATCATTGACACACGATCCTGTTTGAGGCACCATCACAATCAAAATGAGTTCATTGTCTTTCTTGTAGCTCTTTAATAACCAGTACTAAGCCTTAACACAACAACTTTCATTTCCTTTATTTGAATTCTGTAGAGGCTTTACCTTTTGTTCTTGGACTGCAACATTGCATCAGTATGAACCACTTTTAAACACCGGTTTAAATGTATAACTGGTAACTCAGGATCATTCTGGAAAGAAAATACTTGCTCCTCTGTTATTTTTCTGAAAAGATCACTCTATTATTACCATTGATAATGCAGTATTTCTTCACCAGTCAACTCAGAACTAGAAATTTTCCCAACACTCAGGTGCACTGTCTGTATTTGTTCTCATGAGCAACATGGTACTCTTCATGCATTTTTATATTTCACTGCACAAACTGCTCATAGAAACTGTTCTCTTTAATGATGAAAAATAGAACAAATCATTAAGGCATACATATGCCTGTTCACTATCCAAAAGAGAAATAATGAATTGAAGCTCACATGACATATGATTATAATCAGCACAGAAAATGAAGTAATTCAGCAATTCTGATGCAAAGGCACTTAGTTAAATTCCTTAAGTGAACTAAACTCACTGTTCACCTGTAGCCTTCAGAAAGAAATGTTGATCGTTATGAATGCACAGTTGGTTTCGTTACTTGATGGATAACTTTGTTTACTCTTTTAGTTGTATTTCACTTTGTTTGATGTATATGATGAAATATCTTTCAAAATCAGCCCATTTAATGCATAGGGCAGCATGACGGGCTCTACCCTTGTGGGAGCCCGTTTTACTCCACATGCTTGGTCTTCGAATAATGTTCCGCTTCATGACTCTACCTATACCTGCACAAGGAAACAAACAGTGTTAGCATAAAAAATGGAACATGTTGATTATGATGTTGATACTTCTCCTTCAGCTCACTTCTTCATACTGCACTTGATTGAATTTGATTGTTTTAATGCATTGCTAATAGTATACTGTACTATTGTAGGTGCATCATATGAGTTATGTCATAGTCGGAGCCAATGAAACCCTTCTTTTCCTCTTATAGGTCGACGAAGTTCGAGATGACGAGGTGCACCATTCAACATCAAGCGTCGATAACAGGCAATGATGACTATGCTGTTGCTTATATGTTCTCCTTTCGCATCTTCAGTAGTGCATTGTGCTGTTAGAAATGTATTGGAACAGTTATAGTTATATCCACGGCTTGTGTGGATCCTTGATTTCATTTTTTTGCTTTTCAATTGAAAATAAAAATGAATCTCATGCAATTTTGTAACACTATTTTGACTGTGAAATCAAATGAAGCCTTGTAAAAATATGAGTTCTTTTGAAATGAATAAAAGCATCTGAAATGCTATTTTGTACATATACTCAATTTTGTCTTTCTTTTAAATCTGCAACATCTGAATGGCACTCTGCAACTCCATAACTTCACTAAAATGCATAACTGATATTCAAAGCATAATGATAATGTGAAACAACATTTAAAATCCAATCTGAAATTCCACTTTATAGCAAATAATAATCAGCTAGCTCCTCCATTTGAGCTGAGGTGAAAAATATGTAACATTTTGGCGATTTTCGCTATATGCTTGCCTGCTAAGAATAGATCAGTGGTCTTTAAAACAATTCATTGGGCACGGAGTCAATTCTTCCCCTTCTTGAAAACTCAGAAAATGTGAACAACAACACTCCAAACAGCAGCAAGAAAACGAAACAAAACTGAAAGCAAACTAAAAGGCCATGATGGCCAACAAAACAATGCACAGCAGCGCTTAGAGGAAGTAAACTACTGAAATGAAATGTGTGAAATGCACTTATTTGCAAAACTACTATATGCTAACCAGTGGAAAAGGTACTCAAACAAAACCATTTATGGGTTTTGAAAAATAACTGCCTCTCCTAGTCAACTGAAGATACTTTGCATGCTCACAAATTTGCAGTAAGAGATGAAAAATGAAAACACTCCCCACACATTGTCGTACTGCAACTTTTAAATTATAATCAAAGGTGTAGATCATGTGAGTCTGATCAAGCATACCTCTAATTTTCCCAAAATGAGTAAGTGGGATTTGCTGCCCCTTGACTGCCACCTCATCCTTAGGTGCACTAGAAATCCTTTGGATCCTGCCAACAACCCTGGCTAGATGTCTGATGGGGCAGCCTCTCGAAATGGTGAAACCGGAACCTGCACCTCCTCTTTGGTAGTTACCTACTACTTCAATCTCATCCTTCTGATGAGGATCATTTGAAAACATATCACCCAACTTTGCGCAAAACTCATCAATTATATTAGCGTACAAGTCCTCGTGGGTTCCACTATTATCTTCTGTATGCATAATAGGCCTTGAGGTGTCCTCTTGACTACATTCTTGAAAACTTGTAAAGATATCAAGGCCAGTACCTTGTACAGCAGTGTCATGCTCATGTGCAGCTTGATCTCGTTCTATTTGAACTATTGCACCAGGTTCATCGGGGTTGTGGCATTTGATGACCATATTATCTTTACTTCCTTGTGAATAGATTGGCACCTTATCATTGACATCTTCATGGATTTGCTGATCAAAACTCAATGGCTTTGTTATCTCACATGCATTATCTTCATCATTACTAAAAAATAAAGGAAGCTCTTCAAATAAATTGGTCAAACCTTGAGTTTGGACACCCAATTTCATCTCCTCAAGCTGCTGCTCCAAACTTTCTCCCTCAAAAGGTGAGTGTTTGGCATCTAAGTTTGAAACAAAAGCTTCGAGGTCGTCCCAAAACGTGTCGTCTTCCCTCTCACTTTCAGCTTCTTATGGAAAAGGACTATTTGTTATTTCATCACTACAACTCTTCCGAGGTATCAAAACATCAGAACTTTGAACCTCTTCCCGTTGCTCTAGAGCTGGTACGGGCGTAATCTGAGATGAGTTTTCCTCATTATCCACAGAAAATGGTAACTCATTGAAAAAATCAGGTAGAACTTGAAAGTTGTCAACCATTTCTTGATCTTGAATTTGTTGTTCTTCAAACAGGGCCTCATCTACCTCCTGCAGCAATGGCTCATGATGTTCTAGGTTTTTTTTAATGCTGTCCCAACTAGAGACTTTTTTGGTTCCGCTAAAAAAATGGAGCAATCAGCAGAAACCTCCTGCTTGGTATGTTGTTGATCCTCTGAAAAGTTGTCTCCATCCTCCACAAAACAAGGCAACTCATTAGTGAAAACATGAAAGGACTCATCAGTGTAAGACTTCTCTCGTTCAATATTTTGTTGCTCTAACCGATATTCCTCCATAGCTATATGCAATAAATTTATTCTTGTAGCTTCTTCCTTTATGGTGAATGATGAGTCATTTTCTGAGTCAATGGGTCTGTCCTTAATAATGACAGGACAATCAGAATTATTTGGCTGGGAAACTTGTGGGATTTTTGGAGTTTCCTAGAGGAAAAGAGGTTGCTTCCTAATGGACTGGTCTCGAACGCTGGCAGGCTGACTATAGTCATTTCCCTCGTCTTGCAAGTGATGGTGGTTTTGAAAACTCAAGATTTCAAGATTAGGAGGTCGAATTGGAGAGCTAAAAGCACTATTTTTCCTAAAACTTGGGATTTTGACTTTCGGTATGATAGGAGGCTCATTTTTCATAAAACTTCAAAATTTGAATTTACGAACCTCTTCTGGAATAGGATATTCAGAACTGACAGGAGTTGTTTGGACTTCCAGCCTTTGACACCGAGCAAGCAAAATATTTGTCTGTGCAACTGCCTCTCTCTCTAAATCCTCCTCAAACTGTGCTCTTTGGGTCTCTAGCTCTTGATCGTGAAGATAGGCTTGATAAGCCAACTCCTCCTACTGTTGATTATACTCATACTGCTTCTTGATCTCTGCGAGCTGATTCACGTAATCAAGCAATGTGCTTTTTATATTTTCCATCTCCTCCTGCTGATCTATTTGACTCATTTTCCTTTCATAGTTCAGCCTTATTTCTCTGAAACGCAAGTCTTCGATCTCTTGGGACTGATTTTTAACATAGGAGGGCTAAGGTGAATAATGAGCAGGGGTGGGTGGGTGGAAACTATACTGTGCATGCTGGTTTTGAAAAGCCATGGAACTGGGATCAGTAGCGTGATTATGTGAATGTGGCTAATATGGAGACGGGTAAGTAGTATCTTCATGATATGATGGGTGATATGATGCATTCCCATGAAATATTGACATATTTTTTCATCTAAAGGCTAAAAATGAGCAAAAACTTAGAATCTCTAACATCATACTAGCACTTGATCATTTTGAAACCAGAAAAGGCTTCTCAGAGTCGCCATGGTGTTTGATGACTATGCCTCCAAAGGCTGATAATTCTGAAGGGAGCACCCAACACTTCAGTATGTGTTCTTTTGTGCGCTGTTCACACTGGATCTGCTTGAAAATTAGAGAACGGAGTCGCTAGGTATATTGAAAAGGGCCTCCAAAAGGCTGAAAAACCTGCTGCATACACCAGACAACAACTTTAAAAGATTAAAGCTTCTCTTAAATTCATTTTCAGAGTCCCACCGGGCATGCCAAAAACTGTTATCAATAGTTTTTCACCTTGCTGAATGCAATATTCAGCAAACTACTGAAACATGGAAACCTCTTTCAGATGTGGGTGATCTTACGCGAAAGAGGAATCTCCAGAGTGAGTTGGTTCTCCGAATGATGAATTCTATTCTAAAATAGCTTCTGAGGAAAGGGATGAAGAATAACTGAACATAAAAACTTATTTCTAAAAGATGATTCACCAAACTTATAAGAATTCAGACCTAACCTACTCATAACAATTTCTCTATTGCAGTAATCCTCACAATCTCATTGGCACACATCCCATCAGTGATTCGCATGAAGATCTGGAAAAAAAAATACAACATGCAACCTGAAACATGTAATTCTGAAACACCACTTATAACAGCAAGACATAAAAGGATTTCAATTTGAAAACACAAGTACATCAGATTGCTATTACAAAACTTGAGACAGAAAATAAGGAGAAATTTTCTGCTCTATTAAAACTGGAAGAGTGTCAATCTGCTCAAACTGAGTATCAAAAGGTTTACAAGCTCCCCGAAATGAGTAAGGGCAAGAAACTGATCTGAGCTGCTAAGAATGGAGAGTTGAAATACTAAATCTATTAAAAAACTCTCAAGGAAACCCTAATCCGAGCTTAGAAAAAGCTCAAGGAAAAAAGGCTTCAAACAAACTCAAAAACTGCTTTAAAGCAGAAAAAAGCACAAAGCTT
This sequence comes from Sequoia sempervirens, assembly GCA_007258455.2. Taxonomy (NCBI): domain Eukaryota; kingdom Viridiplantae; phylum Streptophyta; class Pinopsida; order Cupressales; family Cupressaceae; genus Sequoia; species Sequoia sempervirens. Next base: position 27,320 of record VDFB02356860.1, read on the forward strand.
TTATGATTACACTGTCAAGCCTCTAAAATAGGCTAAATCTGCTTTAAAAGTTCAAAAAACACCTTATCTCTCCAAGTCTAGAATTCGACCAAGAGGAAAGTCAGTCAAAGATCTGCTAAAAATAGCAAGAAAACATAAAGCAGTTTATAAAACATTGCTTTTATGCTTCTGCTTTACAAGATGCATATTTTTTACAATTTTGCCTCATTTTGCAACTCAAAGATTGGAAATCTTTTGCAAAAAGAAATAATCACCCTTATTCCTCCATTACAATAATTGATTTTTCCTCAAAAAATCATAAAAATATACCCATGTCATTATTATCTCCTCATCACAACTCCAATTGATTTCTTTAAAATCAATTAAAAAATAAAACCTTAAAAGTTAAATTGACCCTAAACATAAAATATTCACCATTCACCCTAATTGCTCTTCATTTAAAATAATACCTTAAGGCAAAGTCCATACTTCGCTAAGGAAAAACCATAAGTCTTAAATACTTAAGACATCTCTCTAGCATAGAATTTCGGCCTCCATTTGATATTGACTTAAACTTAGGTTTTGATAAATCATAAAGGAAACATTATGAGTTCGGCCACCATTTGATGTTGACATGTGCATTTTGAATGAAAATTCTGGAAACTTCATAATGCTCGAATTAGGGATTTGATCAAAATAGGGTCAAACCCTAATTATCACCATTTCGCACCCGTGACTTTGGAAAGAAAAAACTTCTATCTGCATGAACAATGCCGCTATGATGGTGTTGGATTTGAACCCGTGTGCACAGAAATCCTCCTCTGCTCTCCAGTTGACCGAATCTTTAGTGGGTAAGTCTTTTTTCATGGCCAAATAACCTTTTCACTTCATTATCTCGAGTATCAAAAACCCTAAGGGCGCGGCCTGTTTATCTCTGACTTTCTCTTTCTTTGATTTCTTCACGCCAATATGGATTCGAGCTCAACTCCCATAGTCCGTTCCATGAAAGCTTAGACTCGTTTTCTGGTTCTCCTCCACTGTGCAGAGGTAAGCTTTGTTTTTTTAAACTCTATGGCTTCATATTCTGCTCATTTCGGCCTCAAAGTTGTGGCTTACACACTCTAATGTCATCACTTCTGAATATTTTGTGCTTCTCGTGCTTACTGTTGTCATTGTAGCACTCTATTCTTCTGTGAGAGCTTGGTCATTACTTGAGAACTTGAACCCCTACATTTGGAAACTAAAGAGGAAGCTATGGTCGCGGCTCTTGAATCTATCAGAAATTTAAACTGGTAATTTCCCTTGCTCTGTAGAAACTCTAAAAGCTCTCTTTATTTCATGATTCCTCTGTCCATGTACAGTCTGTGCCAAAAGAGCACTGTAGAAAGCAATTCTTTTGAATTTTAGCTCGACTCCCACAAAAGGAAATCTCCATTATGTTAATTTAATAACATTTTTGCATCTGGGTATCAAAGAAACTTCAATAAATCTGCATTTTACTTTCTTTGTATTCTGACTATAATCTGGGAGCTCGCATTTGTTGAATATTCTTGCCATTTTCTCCAGATTTCACATGAGTATTTCTATAGCTATATTTTTTGCATTTGAAACTAAACTGAAGATGGGTATTCAAATTTTTTAAGGAAACTCCATTTTTCTGTAATTTGAAAATAAACCCACATATGGTTATTTAAAATTTCAAAAGAGAACTCTATTCTCTTCTTTCCTGAGCTTGATTTATTACAGAATCTTTCATATTTGTAGTCATACTGCTATTTTCATGAAAAAAAAACATATGGGTATTATAAATTATCAAACTTCTGTACTCTTTGAGAGCAAACCCTCATGTGGGTATTCAAAATTTCTGAAGAAAATGCATTCTCTGTGTTATGGAAACATTCGAGACTACGAAGTACTGTTATCGTTCCATCCATATGGCTCGAGCTAGAACAAACAGTGAATACCCCACACTTCTGAAGCAAAACAATATCATGGGTTTCTGGAAATTCTCCAAAGCAAAAGCATGTCTTTAATTTCTGACAGAACTCGATCTCTCATACTTGCTTGAAATGATGATAAACTGTATACTTACTTGCATTTCTTTTAGGGATCTTGACTCAAAAAACTAGTGACCTTTTGTATTTATGTAACCTTCATTGATAGTTATAATACCTGAGCTCAATTCACGAAACTGTTATTGACATGGAACTGTAAACTATTCTTAAAAAGAACCTCCAACATTCATATTCTGAGAGTATTCTCCAGGTACTAAGAATCTGAAAGATCTGTCTTGAATGCATATTCTAGAACATCGTATACATATGAAGCTCGAAACTGAAATTCGATTATGATCTCCTATTGCATTATGTGCTCATCTTATAGATATAGCAACCTTACCTCACTGTTTTGTTAAGACCCTGACTAAGTAATCTAGGAATGATCAACATCCTGCATATTTGTTATATTTAATTCATAGCTTGACCAATTACAAGTGACATCTTACTTGACACCTGTAACTCACAGAAAAAAATATGAAAGAACATCACATTTGGTTGATGTCCTTGACTAATCATTGACACACGATCCCGTTTGAGGCACCATCACAATCAAAATGAGTTCACTGTCTTTCTTGTAGCTCTTTAATAACCAGTACTAAGCCTTAACACAGCAACTTTCATTTCCTTTATTTGAATTTTGTAGAGGCTTTACCTTTTGTTCCTCGACTACAACATTGCATCAGTATGAACCACTTTTAAACACCGGTTTAAATGTATAACTGGTAACTCAGAATCATTCTGGAAAGAAAATACTTGCTCCTCTGTTATTTTTCTGAAAAGATCACTCTATTATTACCATTGATAATGCAGTATTTCTTCACTAGTCAACTCAGAACTAGAAATTTTCCCCAACACTCAGGTGCACTGTCTGTATTTGTTCTTGTGAGCAACATGGTACTCTTCATGCATTTTTATATTTCACTACACAAACTGCTCACAAAAACTGTTCTCTTTAATGATGAAAAATAGAACAAATCATTAAGGCATAAGTATGCCTATTCACTATCCAAAAGAGAAATAATGAATTGAAGCTCACATGACATATGATTATAATCAGCACAGAAAATGAAGTAATTCAGCAATTCTGATGCAAAGGCACTTAGTTAAATTCCTTAAGTGAACTAAACTCGTTGTTCACCTGTAGCCTTCAGAAAGAAATGTTGATCATTATGAATGCACAGTTGGTTTCGTTACTTGATGGATAACTTTGTTTACTCTTTCAGTTGTATTTCACTTTGTTTGATGTATATGATGAAATATCTTTCAAAATCAGCCCATTTAATGCATAGGGCAGCATGCCGAGCTCTACCTTTGTGGGAGCCCATTTTACTCCACATGCTTGGTCTTCGAATAATGTTCCGCTTCATGACTCTACCTATACCTGCACAAGGAAACAAACAGTGTTAGCATAAAAAATGGAACATGTTGATTATGATGTTGATACTTCTCCTTCAGCTCACTTCTTCATACTGCACTTGATTGAATTTGATTGTTTTAATGCATTGCTAATAGTATACTGTACTATTGTAGGTGCATCATATGAGTTATGTCATAGTCGGAGCCACTGACACCCCTCTTTTCCTCTTATAGGTCACCGAAGTTCGAGATGACGAGGTGCACCATTCAACATCAAGCGTCGATAACAGGCAATGATGACTATGTTGTTGCTTATATGTTCTCCTTTCGCATCTTCAGTAGTGCATTGTGCTGTTAGAAATGTATTGGAACAGTTATAGTTATATCCACGGCTTGTGTGGATCCTTGATTTCATTTCTTTTCTTTTCAGTTGAAAAGAAAAATGCATCTCATGCAATTTTGTAATACTATTCTGACTGTGAAATCAAATGAAGCCTTGTAAAAATATGAGTTCTTTTGAAATGAATAAAAGCATCTGAAATGTTGTTTTGTACATATACTCAATTATGTCTTTCTTTTAAATCTGCAACATCTGAATGGCACTTTGCAACTCCATAACTTCACTAAAATGCATAACCGATATTCAAAGCATAATGATAATGCGAAACAGCATTTAAAATCCAATCTGCAATTCCACTTTATGGCAAATAATAATCAGCTGGCTCCTCCATTTGAGCTGAGGCAAAAAATATGTAACAAATGTCAAAGAGAATTTTTTTTTATATAATGATATAACTCTTATCTACTACATAAACAAGAACAACAATCACATAGAGATATAAAGTGAGATTAAACACATACTACACATTAACAAGTCAATTATTATCACATTTACATGGATGTTTTTGAAATAAAAAGCAGCAAAACAAGGGTGCTGACCATTTACATGCATGTTATCACTAAATCATCATGATAAATAGTATGAAAATAAAATTGTTGACTAAATTAGAACATTTCCAAAAAAAAAGACTCATTATCTAATATTTTTTAGTGTGTTAGGAGGATCTACATAGGATAGATATTATGTTCATATTTCAAAACTACAACATGATAACAACAATTATACACCAATAAGCAAGGAGGTAATGTTATACTCTTAATCTTATCTAAGATGTATCTTAGGTATTCATTTATTCCTTCTTGTTTAATTTAAACATAGAGTGAATGGAGAGTATAAAGAGAGGATAAATAGTTTAACCATTTTTAGGATGTTAAGGAACACAAGCATGATGATTGCATACTTCCATGAATAAGGTAAAATTTTATAGGTTTATGTAACTAATTGATGTAGTATAAGGATGGGAAGTATTTTTAGACAACCCATCCAGACAACCATAACACAACATACATATCCCATGATTTTGCAAGCAATTGAAAATTTAATGGAACACATTTAAATTTTAACAAATCTTCATCGAACAATACATATGCAAATCAAAAATCCATTTGAATTGAAAAATCCATTACAAAAAATTATTTTCTTTGCAATACCAAATCAAATCAGCCTTAGACACCCACAAAATTTACCTCTAAAATATTTGCAACATTCAAACTGATGTTGGTATCTTCCTCCACAACCTTTTCCTACAACTTCACTATTGCACCTCTTCACCAGAATTTCTTCTCTCAACTCCTAGGTGTTGGATTTTTCCCTACAAATCTAGCAATAAAATATTTCTCATGCTTCCCTAAATGAGAAGTTGTAATCCTCCTACCTGCAAAACTAAAAAATGGCATTAAATTTTATCTTCTATTGAAATTGTTGCTCATAACTCCACCTGTAACCTCCTATCATGAACCTGGCACTCTGATTGGCTCCTTGTTTTGCATGGGCCTCAAGATTCACTTCCAACCATTTTTAAATCTTCTAAAATTCAAATTCCCCAACTTGGGAATTGGGTTTTCAATTTTCCCATTTTTTGGATTTTAAGCACATTAAATGTGTAGCTAACAATTCACCCAAATTATAGACTTTGAGCCAAATAATAAAATAATGGTTACAAAAATTTGGATCCAATTTTCACCCAAATATAATATTTAAACATTAAGTTACCCAACCAATTTAATAAATAAATTTTTCCATACTCCAAGAGTTCCCAAACTAGGTGTTGAAAAGTTGTTTGTAGCAAGAAACTACACAAGAAAAGAAAATATTAGAGACAAACATTTTTGAGGATGTAGGATTTCTTGGTACCCATGGATGCTGCTACATAAAACACTTGGGGTAAGTGAAATTTTCCATGAGTTGGTACTCATGAACATTTGAAGATCCTATGTTTGTTCTTCATCCATCTTCCTCTCTGTCTACTTGATTTTTCTTCTTTACCTTGCTCTAAAACTTCCTATCTCTTCCTTCACATTTTCTCTCTTTATTCTCATAAATTTTTTCTTGATATAACTTAAATTCTTCCACAGCTCATCCTTGCATTATAGTCATCATCACCAACACTTGCATACAAAAGAACACAATCAATCTCACAGAAATCAATGAATTTTATATGCTTACCTTCCTCACTTGTTTTCTCTTCACTCTATTCTTCATGTATGTTCACAAAATGAGTCACACCTTGTTGTTTTATAGTATGTAACCTCTTATTTTTTCACCTATCCATCTCTCCATTTTCACTTTCTTTCACCATTTCTTCAAAATACAAATCAGCTTTAACATCCACATCAATAAAATTTGAAAAATTATCAATTAGCTTTGTTTTCTCCTCTTTATTTACTATTGTAACATCCTTTTTGGTATTCTCATATTATTTCATGTTAACCATGTGATTTTCATGTGATTCAATTTCATTTATATCATCAAATAATTTTGAAAAGTTAAACTATACCTGATTCTCTATTGTAACTCTTGTTTCACCTTTTTTCAATGCTATCCACTCCTTTTCAACTGTTGCAACCTATGTAATCTCTTGTTGCTCTACTTCTACCCCAATCTTTTCTTCTTGATTGTCTACTGCAATATTTTTCTTTTCTTCTTCTTTAGTACCAAATGCATGACATTTTATTGCATCTTCTACAATTTCATCTACTTCTCTTGCATGTGATCATCTTTAACACAAGCAAACAAAACCTTTTTTTCTGCTATTGCATCCTTCCTATTTTTACCATCTTCTTCATCTTTACCAAATATGCAAACAAGAATTTTTTAGATAAAACAAAACATTTAGAATTACCTTTAAATTTATGATCCATAGTGACCATTTTCTCCTCTTTCTTTCTCCATTCTTTCTTTATGCTTTTATTATTTGCTTCCTTTATTTCAACTACAACTGTGTGGACTACTCCCACATATCTTTCTCCCCATGCCCTTTCCATCATAAGGTTGCAACATTGTACTTTCTCATTCTTCTTTTTGATGTCCTCTTTTCCAAACCTCTACTTTTCCTCCTTATTTTCTTTATTTTACTCTTTCAAGAGGATGTTCTTATTTTCACATTTCCTTTTACCTATTTCATGATTTCTTTTAGCCTCCTCAATTTCTCTTCTCTGCTCCATCTCTATCATATCCAATCTAGCCTCAATCTTCTTTAACTCTCCTATAATCCAAATTGTATACCTCTTCTCTTTCCACTCTTTCATAGGTAAAATCCTCATAGGCCTTCTCATGACCCATTCTATCTTCCTCTTCAAAGACATCTTTAGAGACTTGCAAGCCCCTCTACAATCACAGGTCCTCCCTATAAAAAACTCACTCTTGCTTATCCTCTACCCAAAATATGGTTTCTAGAAGACATGCCTCTCTCATGCACCTTCTACCCAACCTTAACCTCTATTGGAGGATAACAACTACAAATTACTTCAACTCTTCCAACCAATCAACTACTACAATACTTCCAAGCCAATATTTTGGATCTGATACCATCTTATATAGTACAAGGATGGGAGGTCTTTTCAAAAAACCCATCCAAGAATTGATAACACAACATGCATTTTCATCCCATGATTTTGCAAGCACATGTAATTGAAAATTTAGTGGAACACATTCAAATTTTAACAAATTTCTTCAAACAATACATATGTAAATCAAAACTCAATTTGAATTGAAAAATCCATTACAAAAAATTATTTTCTTTGTAATACCAAAATAGAAC
>VDFB02356863.1:0-27406 GCA_007258455.2 Sequoia sempervirens
CCCTCATGTTCTCTTAAACATATTTAATTTCAATTATTGTATTAATTAATGTAACCTTTCGTGTTTCAACTGCAGATCAGGATTTAGAGGGTGTTCAGCATGTTGAGCATGAGTCTATAACAAAAGTTGAGGAACATGATGTGGACCCATCAGGTAAAGAGAACCACTCTAATGTTCTTTCAATTAATCAAATACTTGTAACAATAATAATAAAACATATCAGTTTAACATTTCTTTCTTATTGCAGCAAATCCCCCCTTGAAGCGGCGTCCACGTCATGAGCAGACGACTACGTACATTAAGATCACGAGCATAGGGAAAAAAAACTAAAGGGGGGATAGATATTGATTTAGAAAATGATACTCCACTTCAATTTATGTAGCTTTAAAAAGAAACAAAAAAAAGTGATTGTAATCATATCATGACAACCATATTTTTGATAATATGTAAAAACTGAAAGAATGAATATTATATGTTAATGAATGAATGTGAATATGTTAATTAATGAATGTTATATGTTAATGAATGAATGTTATATGTTATTAATGGATGAATGAATGAATGTTATATGTTATTAATGGATGAATCAATGATTAATGTTATATGATTGGGTATGGGGAATTGAGAGTGATGTGAGGGGGGGAGGGGCCAAATGAGCTTCCATCGTCACGTGGTTGGCCTTGTTAAGTAGAGAATATTAAACTATACTCAAAACAAAGAGAAGCTCAATAAGGTAATGCACTTTTCAATATAAGAAATGCATCGTTTGAAGCATCAAACCAATATGCAGTATGTATGTATGATCAGTTGTCAGTCTCCGCAATGGTACATTTCCACGAATATATAATATATTTTTTTTTTTTTCAATTTTGCTTCTTCGTCGAAATTTCGACAATAACAACCAACGAATCAACAGAAAGCCTCGACGAAGTTTCTATAGCTGCGACGAATATTTCGTCGAACATTCGACGAACTTCTAGTGTTCTTCCGACGCTACTACTTGCCTATTTCGTCGCATATTCGATGAACTTTTGGTGTTCTTTCGACGCTACTAATTTTGTATTTCGTCGCTATTTCGACGAAATTTCCATGTTTCCACGCTAAATATTTGCCCATTTCATCGAGCCGACGATGAACTTCTGGTGCAGTTCGTCGATGGATAAACAAAGTTTTCGTCGATATTCCGACAAAATCCCGACGTATGTCGCGATCCTGCCGATCGACGATTCTTCGCCGTTATTTCGACGTTTACTTTTTCGTCGTCCTTGCGACGAAAAAACAGCGACGGAAAATTTTTGGCCATTGCGTCGCTCTTCCGACAGAGATTTGTCGAACGACCGACGAACGACCGTCGGAAAATGGTGTCAAATCCTGTAGTGAAGGTTCCCTAAGAATTGCATAACAAAACCTTGAGTGGGTCACCATCTAATTGTAAGACCCTTGGGCACTCTTGTGAAGGTTCTATCTAGTGTACGTGAAGATGGATTCTTTCTTACATTTACCTATCCCATCTATGCAGCTTGTGAGTGGATCTCCCCCTATAACATTTACCTCACAATATTTGATGATGAACTCTAATAGAGAATCATCTCCCTTGTACATCCTCGCACATATCAATAGGAATACCATAACGGGTGTTCTCGTTGACCCTACATGTCAGGTGAATGTCATCACAGAGGAGATCATGTTGATTAACTTTTTACATAAGGATGGATATGATGAGTCTATAAGCACTATATTTACACACGATGGGATTTTTGTCCCTCCCATTAATTGTATCACCTTGTTAGTCCTGATTGGGCCTAGGATTGTGAATGCACTCTTTGGCATCATCTCGAGGTCTGAACTGTTCAGAGTGAAACTAGGCATTCTCTGCCTAGTTTCCATGAATGCAATTCCCTCGGTAGTCCATAAGTGCTTGAAGTTTTCCCATGAGGGTTCAGTGCATGTAGTCCATGACACCAGTTATAACCTCTAATCTTATTTCTTCCCTTTGCTCATCGCGGTTTCGATCAAAACACTATGATCACATATTTGTGTGGATTTGAAAAGATTCGAGGGTGTTTTTTCCAATCTAGGGTTTATCATCTTTTCATCATGTATGTCAGTGTATTTTCTTCACTCTATTTATTTGTCATTCCCATTTGATCATTTAGTTTTTGTACAAATGATTTTCGCGTCATTTGCATTTGAAGGTATGTATTTATCTTATTCTTTTTTCGGTTCATAGGGATTTTGTTCATTTTTACATCCTTTTACAAATGTTCTTGTCATTCGCATTTTTTTCCCTAGTTTACAAAATAAGCCAATTCACTTTGCTTACATATTCTTTATATTTATTGAAAATTCCTATCCGAGCTCTAAATAGGTTGAAAAGCTTATGCATGTTGATTTTTCCACCCATAGGTAGTGGCAATATTTTCACTTTCATTACATGACATTGCCTCGAACCTTTCCCCCAAGATGTAGGGGCAGTGAAATTCACTACCTTCGCATTCAATTTATCACTTCCACAAAAGTATAAAGGTGTTAAATAACCTCGTCGTGACTTCAATTTTTCTCATGCCCAAGTTTGTGGATGCAAGGGTGAATTTTTTTACCACTATTACATGAGGAGTTGCAAACACTTGTGCAAAGGTGTCAAAATTTTACACCATAACATTTCTTTCCAGAAGTAGTGTAATATGCAAAGGTGGAAATTTTTTGTGTTTGTGCATAATATTTCTTCCCTAAGGTGTACAAGCGTCATATTTTACCACCTTCACACAAAAGACCTTCCTCACATTTAGAATCAATATTTTTCACCACTATTACAAAACAAGTTGCCAAAAAGATATCAAAGTAATAAAATTCCCCACCAAAGCATTTAGCACTTCATGCATTTGAAATCCATGTATGAGCACTATTTTTCAACACTAGTACATAAAGTGAAATTCCCTAAGGTGAAATCTCCAAAAACTCCAAAAATGCATTCCAGGCTCCATTCCTTCTGCATTCGCTCAATTTTCCTTGCTCCATTGCTCGTACTTGCCTACTCTAATATGCTCTCTTGAGTCATTGCATTCCCTTTCTTCCATAATGCATGTCCTCCTAATATTGGAAAGATCTATTGTTTCTTTGTAGTTACATTTCATCTCCAATCAAGCACTCTTCAAAGGCACTTCTTGCAAGATATCAATGATCTCCTGGTTTACTAAATGACAACTGAAGAGTCATCTTCATCAAACAAGAAAGACAAGATGAAGTACAAATATCAAGGCACCTATCTGCCGACAGTTGTCACATCCATGATCAATGAGATCAAGGATACAAAAATTAGGCACCTTGATATGAATGACTTTGTTAAAAGGACAGAGAAGCAACCTTTGGAAAAATATTTGGAGGCTATTATTCACAAAAATATTCATTGAGTAGCTTCATTTCCAGTAGTTGCTCATTTTCCAAAATTTGTATTGCAAGTTGCCTCACATTACATTCAAGATGATAAAATTGTTAGAAATTCTTCATAGTAAATAATGATGAGATTGGATGTCGAGTTCTTTGATGTTGTTTTTCAAGTCCCAACTATGGAGAAATATATAGGCATGACTATTCAACATGCTCAAGAGGCATATTATAGGGATCAAAATGAAGCTAAGTTGTTGATCAACATAAAATGGTTGAAAACTCCAAGGACCACCATTTCAAGATGGCCCAAAAATCTCCCACGCAGCGATTTCAAAGAGGATGTCTATGATATGATCACTCTTCTAAGTAGAGTGAAGGGATTTCCAACTTCATCAACTTCCCAAGAATGGATGTACAAGTACATCAGAATTGTCAGGAGAAGAAAAATTCATATTGATTGGGGTGTTCAAATTAGTGATGAAATCCACGAGTAGCTCTTCAACATGCATACTACATTGTAGTTCTATATGACTTCTTACCTAGTGTACACAACAATGGCAATGAGGCAATATCCTAGTCTCACTATAGAAGGAGATAGAATATTTGTACCAATGTACAAATACTACTCTCAAATCACTCTTAGAGGTATAGCATCAAACATTTTAGACAGGTGAACAATGCCTTCTTTGCACCTTTGCTTTGTATGTTTGATCCATCCTTGGAAAAGAAAAGGATTTTTTATGAAGCATGGAAAGTTGTCAATAAGTACAAATGTATCTTCCTACAATTTCCTACATTCTCATATATCAAGGTGGGTTGCTACACTAGATTTTTGTACATGTTACTGAGGTATCCTTCTGATGAGTGGGTGCTAATAGAGTTATGTATACAAGCTATCATAGTGCACAATGAAGGCCAGGCCATTCACAAGCTAGGAATCAAATTTCCAATCACAATTGGTAGATACTCAATATAGAAAGTGCCCAAGGCCAAAGAAGTAGTACATGAGATGCAAATCATGACTCTTAAAACTTACAGATGTAGAGTTGATTTTGATTATCGAGGAATGAAGAGGAAAATAAAAAAGAGTTATAGGAATGTCTATCGGTTTGAAGATAGATGGACAGATTGTAGGGACGAGGATGACATCAGGAAAATCAATTTTTGCAAGCTCATTACAAAACATATTTCTTATCTTCATGTGGTTGATCTTCCTAAAGGATATGAAGACCCTAGTGATATTATGAATGTTGAGTATGATGAGAAGGGGATAGCAAGCAAGCCATTTCCTCTTATCCAATGGTCACAAAAAGAAAACACTTCCATCCAGCAGAGGCTTGCTCCCATTTTGCGTAATACTAGTGAATGGTTACAAAGGAAAGGACTTCAATTAAAATCCCTTACTTGACAAAATATGAGAGTGAGATATCTGAAGGAGAAGCCAGTAGACAGAAAGAGCTTAGGACCAAGAATAAGGTAGGTATTTCTTCTTCTTCACACAAGGGTCCTAAGATTACATTGGCTTGTGGTAAGAATATAGCACTAGTGTCAGAAGAAGAGAAACCATCTGGGGAAGGAAAAGAGCCTGAATAATCAGAGGAGCAACCTAAAGAAGAAGATGAAGGTGAAAGTGAAGAATTTGGAGAAGATGAGCAATTAGAGGAAGATCAAGAAGAGGAGGAAGGTGATGAGCATGAAGAGGAAAGGTATGATGAAGAAATGTGGTTGTCACCACAAGGGAACATCATTCAAGATCCCCCTCATACATCATCACCTTTCATTGCCACAACCCCTATCACTCCTCCTATTCCCACTTCTCCTCCACCTCCTCTTCCAACTTCACCTCCACCTACAACAAGTTTGCATGCACTAAAAGTGACAATTCCTCAAACGATACATTTCATTCATTCTACTCCTACTAAGGGGCCAATGTTGCAAAGTATAGATGTTCTTTCTAGACCTCCTTCATCAATTCCAAGTTTGTTGTCTCCATCATTTGACATATCTTCTCAAGCTGAATTTGATTGTTTCATGAATAAATCATTGCCTGATACATCAAATATGTAGAATCCAAGATCAATGATGACTAAGACATCACCTATTGTGACTACAAAATTTGTCCCTATAGATGTAGGTGCTACACAAGAATTGACAATAGGGAAAGAAGGTAATGTTTCATTCCTTCCTCCATGGTTAGATTCATAGGCATCCAAGTAGAAAAAGTAGGTGGTCTCTCCCGATGAATTATATTTTGAGGAGATAGCTCCGCCAAAACCTAAGGGGAAGAAAAATCTAAAATTCACTCTAGATTGCATATGGATAAACCGGGGTACAAGTATGTGGATAATGCAGCACCACCATAAGGTACGAGTGAAGTCAACATGGAGGACTACACCATCACAAGAATTGACCTTGGAAATATTACACATGCTAGTGCTAAGGATGATGCTCAAGTATCTTTGTTTTCCTTGATGGAAAAGTTTGATAAGTTAAAATTGACTAAAGACATGTACAAGGAAAGGGTTGGGCACTATGCTTCAATGTTGAGAAGAATCAAAGAATCCATGGAGAATTTGCAACTAGTGGTAATGATGAGTATTGAAGAACTTGTAGTTTAGAAGGTTGAAAAGTATTATTTTAAAGGAAAAATTATATATGAATTTTTGATAGAATAATCAAACAAGGTTCACAATACATGATTGTTGTGATAGAAAGAATTGTCTAGATATCTACGATGAATCTAGAGCTAGACAAGATAGTGCATACACTTTTTGCTAAGTAGAGGGAAATGAAGTGAAATCTTGAATCATGGTTGCGGTTGAAGGAGATGAAATTAAGCAAGTTAGTGGAAGTTGGGGTTATTCCCAACAAGGAAAAGTATGTGGAGATTAAATAATCTATTAAGAAATACATACAAGTCATCAAGAATCTCATCAAATATGTATAACAGGTACAAGAAGATGTCAAAGGACATCGAATTGTCATGGTGAAAAAAATTGAAGAGTTGTCAAGGAAACTTCTTGATGGCAATCACACATTCCCGTTCAAATATTCAAGGAAGCTATTCAAAAACAAGTGGAAGATAAATCCTTTTCATTGAATTCAACGGACTCTTTGTGTGATGTATAGTTAACCTTGGACAATCTCAAAACATATCTGGATAGATGTAAAAAGGTTTGTTCTGTTGCAAGGAAGTCTATCACAAAGTTCCACACTATTCTTGATTACATTTCTTGATCAGATGAGACAACAATGCAAGAGATCATGAAGAAGTATGAAGAATTCCAAGCCAAGAGCAAGGAACCATAAATCTTTTTTAGTTTTCAGAGATAGTTTTTATGTTTTCTCTATGCTTTATGTAAATAGGTCTTGACATTTTTACATGTCATTTTTGCAAAATGTAATTACATGTAAAAACGAAGATGTTCCCCTACATTCATGGAAATCACCTTTGAAAAATTCAATAGTTAGTTATGGTTTCTTCCTAAATTAGCTCTCTTCTCTTATATATAAATATGAGAGGGTTCTATTGTATTATTTACCTTTTGTCTTATGCAACGAAGTGTTGCTCATTTGTAAAGCAATTTTGAAACTTTGAGTTCTTATTATGAAACTATTTTCAATCAATAAAGAAGGCTAAATTGCATACAAAACTTTGTGTTGGATCAATTTCAAAATTTATGAATGTTCAAATGTCTCTCACATGAGTTTATCTTATTATTGGATTGGATTAGCATTGTTTTATTAATTGAAATCAGAGGGCTTTTGAGCTGATTTTTGTAGACTTTGTGCTACACCTTTTGCTTGGAATTGTAAAATTACTGATAGTTTTGGTGGATGATCTATAAGACTTTGTGCTTATAATTTTTCATGTTGTTCGTGAATCTATTCATGAAGTATATTGAATACTTTGTGCTTAGTTTACATTGTTGGTTACTTTATTATGGAATTCATCATTGAAGACTATGGAACAAATTTGTACCTTTGTGAGCCTTCTAGTTACGTTTATTTATCATAATAGTACTCCTAGACTATGCTTTGACAAGTTAGAAGTATTGGAAATTACTGGTTAGGTTTTATTTAAAGTTGTAGAGCATCAAGATCTAGAAACTGTGAAACATTGTAAACATATTCTATAAAAAAAGAGAATCATGAATGTGGCACACCCCCATATGATTAATGTAGTGTACATATTTGAAGGTTTAGAATAGTTTATCTTATTTTTGGTAAGCAATAAGAAGGGAACCTCCCCTTTCTAAGAGGAGAGATTCTATCTCACATAACTGTGGTTGCAATTAAGTTTTGTAATCTATAAAATGGATTATATAATTTTCACCCAACACCACGGTACCATGATCCATTTTGTATGGTAAGGGGAAGGGTCCCCTTGGAGCATCCTCTATGTTCTAGCCTCACAGCCTCCTACTACTCCTACCTCTAAGGTAGTGAATGGGAAGAGACTTGTCATTGAGGTGCTCGAGCATGCTCCCCTTTTGTTGTTCCATCATCCTCTCAGTCTCTTCCTCCTATTCCCATCCATGAGTCCCTCCCTCCATCAGAAATGACTATGAAGGATACTCCAATGGTTGAACATGAATCTTACTTCCCTTCTTATGCTATAGCTTCTAGCTCCCAAAGTCACAGAAACTACCTCGCACATGAGCACAAGTGTTAGAGGAAGGGTATGGCTGCTGAGCAGACCACCCTATAGAAGAAGGAAGAGGAGACAAAAAATCCTACTTTGGCATCTTATATTGTGTCCTCCTCTTCCATCTCCTCTTCTTTATTTCCCTCATCCTTAGTCCTACTTCTGGCTCCCCCTGCGAGTGTGAACGATCCTCACCCAAAGAGGGTGTAGGTATTCATTGCTCCTTCGACTGAGTCTCCCCTTTTGATTTCCCTTTCAAACATCTCATCGTTCTCAAAACTTGTGGACATGTTGAATACCTTGGTGGTGTCTGACGTGGTTTTCTTCTCTTCCTCCATGCCCTTTGCTTCATCTATGGGGATTTCACATCCTCTGATGAAGTGAAAGATGGACGACCCCACTTGCAATGGGGTTGGAAGAAGGGTTTTCCTTCTTCAGAGGGTGGTTCTACATTGGCTTGTGCCATCTTAGTGATGGAGGAATCCTCAACATCCCCAAATTTTTTCACTTCTCCCAAATCTTTTGGTGAGCCTAGCATTGGATCTCAGACGTCGTCTTCATGCTTGTAGAGTTTATGCATGACACTCCTGCAAAGTGCATGTTCAACTTTGTAGAAGAGGTCTCGACCTTATTAGTGATCTTTGCAAAATCACTGACATTCACCTCACAAGAACTGAGTGGAGAACACCTTGAGGGGCCTTCTTCCTTGGCTCTTGTTGTAGGAGGGTTGGAGGTTACCCCCTTGATATTCCACCCTTATAGGCTCATTCGCAATCCCCTTATGGTGATAAAGATTGGGAGAAGGATGACCTCTTGGTTGATGAGGACTAGGGGGCGCCTCTTTTTTATTTGTAGATTAGATTGTGTGTGTGTCTATTGTGTTCCCCTGTGCTTGTTTTATGTGTTCCTGGATGACTCTTGTCACCTTTATAGATGCTTGGATACAAGAGTGTTTTTTATGTCGTAGAAATTTCTCTATTTGTTACATCATTCTTCTCTTTGTCGTGTATTGATTTTTGATAATTAGGGACGATGCAAAGTGTTGGGTGAATTTAGGTGTCCCTTCCATGTTGACCCAATTTTTTATTTTCATTTTGTCTTCATGTGCCTTCTTCACATGGTTTGATATAGTAGGGGGTTGATGGCAGTTCATATTTATACTATTATATCTATTTATCTATATTTATGAGTAGCTCTAACCTTGAAATATTAGATCCCCTAGTTTCTTGTTTGTTATGATATTGTCTTTCCTTTCTTTGCATCTTTCTCTCTTCTTTGCTTAATTTGTGATGTTGTGGTGCTCATGTGTTGTCCCTCACGTGTGCGACAACATTACCATGGTTACATCTCATTATGTTATATGGGGCACAACATCACTTTTCATTCTTGTTATTCTCTCCTTAAGATGTCACATGCCTTTGTGTTCAGAATGCACCATCCTAAGGGGGGGCTCTCATATTGCTTTGATTTTCAAAAGATACATTCGGTAGCCAACAAATCTCTTGTTGAAAATATCATTTTTCAAATTTTTTGCAGAAATCACATTCCTCAACAAGGACCCTTAGTAGAATACTTTTCCTTCATCATGGGTTTGTAAAGAAAGAGTTTGAGAAACTTTCCTCCGAGGAGGGAGCACCTTCCCCTGCGGGCGAAGATCTGACCTTCCCCTTGCAAGGGGACTTTCTTCCTTTCAAATTCCTTGATGAAGTGAAATATTTCAAAGGGATTCCTTGATGTTGAATTGATTTGCAAAAAATACTCTTGCACTTTTAAACTGAGCGTCCCTTGAGTGGACCCCTTTTCTTTTGAAGGTTCCCAAGGGACCGCTTTAAAATCTCCTCCAATTTTTTTACTATCTATGTGACTGTCTACTTGCTTGCTTGTGTGGCTTCCTTTTGTTTTCTAACATGTTTTGTTTGTGGATTAACATGTTGCTTTGCAGGTGTGCCTTTGAAGCTGCTTTCCAATCTGACTATGCGAAGTCCCTTACATCGGGCTTCCTTTAGGACCAAGCACCTAGGGAGCACCTTCTTCACAAGTTGGAGGACCTGTGGAGCACTTTCATCCTGTGAGATTTGTTCACCATTGGTCTGCAGGCCTCTAGTGCAATTTGTTCAATCCCCCTCATGAGAGAGTAACTGTGGAGCCATTTTCCTACCTTAAGCTTTCAAGCATGCCAGATTGCATTTTGCTTCCTCGACGATTTAGGTATATTTTCTTGTAACTCTTTCAATCTACTTTACTGAACACTCATTAGCACTCATGTTCACTAAAGTGGAGGTAAAATGTATAGGAGTGAATTTGCACCCCCTTGCAAATTCCCCTTTTACACCCTTCACCCTACAAAAATCAAACCCAACCATGTAATTCCACATCATTTGTTTGTACACCATCCACTTGGTGCCTATTTATAGTGTTGGTGGGGGAATTTTTGGGACGCGCGTGCAATGCATAGATGTTTGTGTGGTGCGTTGTCGTCCTCATAGGATTCATGCCTCTGGAATCTACAGAGGTGTTATGTTCTCCATTGGCAACGAAATGTAACATCCCTACAACCTAGTGGAACCTTCAAAATTTTATGTTCCACTGACCTAAGAAGTTGTTTGGTTATCTCATTGACCTTGTTTCTTATCTGTTGGTCATGGTTTTTATCACAAGGGTTTAGGGTTTTATGCTATGTGGGTGAGTTTTACTTAGCATATTTTCCTTCCTTCTTAATCCTTGTTCATTTGGTCTAATATTTCACTGACCTACTAGCTAGGTTCCCAGTTGTCTAAGTCACATCTTAAGCCTATGCACCCATGTGGTTACCGACCCCTTATGTCTAGGTTTCCCGTTTACCTCTGTGCTTGGTATTTTCTTGTCATTTTGGTCCAGGGGTTGGTGTTTTATAAAGTTAGAGGTTTCAAATATTTTACCTTAACCTAGGTTGAGTATGGTCTTAAGTCTTTTGTAAGTCCCCATGCTTCATTTTACTTAGGTGGCCCCTTCTTTATGAACAACTTTAAAGCATGTGCCCATTATTGTCATTTAAAGTCTTTATATAGCCCATCGTTGAAACTCTATCATTCATCAGTTTCATTTATGTGATGAGTGATGAACCCATTTCCTTTGCATCGCATATTGCTACAAGCATTTTCCCTTTTCATTTCACTTCCACAATGCACAATAACTTGTGTTTCCTTCACATCGCTTTTATCCTTCACATCGATGAAGTCTTTTTGCTCACTTAACCTTTCCACGATGCATAATGGATTTTGTAGTTCTTTCACATTGCGAAAAATTTTTTATTGCTCAATTCATTTGAGCAATGGGCGACAAGAGGTAACAAGAGTTTACATCAACTGAAGGTTATTCATTGGGTTGACAAGTGGATTTTAGTGAGACTTAGTGGCTAGTCCCCTCAACATCTCAATAAGCACTTCATAGAAGAGATAGGCACATGTCGGTAGGATGAAATAATGAGTCCCTTTGATGCTACAAAAAGGTGAATGATGTGGCATAAATGGACAAGTGGCAGTAGCTCGCCATCCCATTGAATGGAAGCATTGACTCAGTTTGACCCCGTAGGCTAGCTAGCGAGTTTGACGTGTGGCAAGGACATAAAGGTGGATGTCTTGAAGCATGAGTTTGAGGTGATGATTAACGTTTATCAGAGAGACTTCACCACATCAGTTGGAGTCATTTTTGGGTCTCTTCGATGGAATGATAGTGTCGCATCTAGGTGACAGTGGAATCTCAGTGAGACACTATCAAGAGTCTCTTCGACATGCCGATACATATAGTGACATTTGATGCAATGATAGACGAATGCCCTTTGGAGGGCAATAATTATCTTCTTCAAGCAATGTGCAAAGGAACTTTGTCTCATATGAATTTCCCCCTCTCGAGTTGCAAATATAATTGCTTTTGGGGAATGTATTTTGTTATCGGTCAAATGAGTATTGGACATGTGTACATTATGGCCCGAAGCTTGTTTTCTCCTTCATTTCTATAAGATGGAATTCATGGCCAAGTGTACGGGGTTCTGATTTCTAGGAAGGCTCTTAGCTTTAGGTTTTGGCCATGAAGGAGGTTGTGTACTAGAATTATTGAATGCTAAGGGTAAAGGTCCATATGTTGTAAGTCCATATATTATGATACTCTTATAAATTGATTGCAAAGACATGAATATACACTGCTATGTAATTGTCTCCATGTCTAGAATGCAATATCTTTTGAATTGAAATAACAAAGTTATTGAGGTTTTTCAAACACATTTGTTGTTTGAGTTGTCTGTTTGTTTCCTTTCCATTCAAGGAGTGGTGTAAATGCTTGCAGATACATAAAAAAGGTATTATATTTTTAGATGGATTACTAAGTATGATTTCATGACAGGCTTAAGCAAAAAATTCTATCATAATGTGGTAGAAGTTTGTAGGTCATCAAGATTATGTTATAGTATTATGGTATTATGTACATAATATGTGGCTCTGAAGCCCAAGGTAGGCAATGGTCTTGCACAGTTGTCTTTCCCCATCCCTAGAAATAATCTTGAAATACATTAAACCTTTTAATGCTTTAGTTTCATGGTTATTTTTTTGTCTCAACTTCATGCCTATAATGAAATGAGAACAAGGGGTGTGCCATTATTTGAGGCAGCCATACACACTCTTGTTGTATTGTATGAAGTTTATCTGCTTTACATTGTGTTGCAACATAAGTTAAATATATGCATCCGGTGTCACATAGGATCACCCTCCTAGGTTTTGTAGAGCCTGAAGTGCAGGGAAGAAAAGTGTAAAATCTATCTCCCAACTTGTCAGCCACTAATCTTGAAGTTCTTAAGCATAAGGATTGGCTATCCTTTAGAGGATTTTCAAGGTCTAGTTGGGAAAAACACCAATAGAGTGGTGACTATGTTGGGGATGAACTTTGAAATTTGGTTGCAAACTGTCCTATCAAAGAGTCATTAAAATCTCAAAATATTATTTGCAACAAGAGATTGAAAATTGTGGAATCTTATTTTCCCATTTGAGTCACCAACAAATTGGTGACTTTGCTGGGGATAGCTCCAGTATTACCCATTTTGAATGAGTCAATAAGTTTTCTAATCTAAAGATTTGGTTGAGATACTGAAGGACTTCACACCTGGAGAAAGAAATTGTTGCAACATACCTGAAAGTTTCATGATACGTGGTGCTATGCTGGTGAAAAGAACTCAAAGAAATTTGATCATTGAAGATGTTTCAATTGTTGAATATTTTTTCTTCTTAAGAGAGGTGGTGACTCTATTAATGAACCTATTGAAATTGTGGAAGAGGTGTCCACAAAAATTTGCATAGGCTTGCAAATTCTTCCAGTCATAGAGAGAAATCTTGAAGTCAACAAAATTTTCTAGATATGAAAGTTTTCAAACCTAGAAGAGGTTTTACTGTAGTCAATTTAAAAGAATTTATGTGTGTCTCAGCTGTTGGAGGAGACCCTAAATGAAATTAAGATTTAAAGAGCTTCATTTTGTTTGAAGTTCAGTCCTCTATGAAGAGAGGTGGCAACTTTTTCAAAAGAACCTCATGAAGATGTGAAGAAAGTTTCAGATCAATAAAGATTTCCAATCAAGAAGAAGAATTTGCATCAACTGCAACATATCCAAGTATTTTGCATATTTTGGTTTTCAAGAAGGATAATCTTATGTATGAAAACCATGTTTGAAAGTCCTAGAAAAACTTATGTTCCCTTATTCAGTGAAGTGTTAGCACTAAGAGAAAGGTAGTTGAGAAAGTTGAGAGTTAATGGTTGTCAGTAGGAAAGGAATGAATCACAGAAATATTTGTATAAGGATTGTTATTATGACTTTCTTTATATATTTTTAAATCCTACAATGCAACAACAACTACAATTCTAGCTATGTCCTCAGAGAAGTCCTTTCCCTATGGAAAGATATAGACCATTAAATTTTAATGGTATTCAAGGTTTCCCAAACCCTATTCCTAATGAAGTTAGAAAATACTTGCCAAAATTTGAAGGGAAAAGCTCAAAATCAACATCTTAGCATATGCAAGAGTTTTTAGATTTGATGGGAGATTATGAATTAAGTCATGAAGATGTTGTCATGAAGTTCTTTGTTCAATCTCTAAAGGAAGATGCTAGCTAATGGTTTTCATATTTTCTAGTGTGTTCTATCTCTTCATGGAATGAGTTCGTGGTGACATTCATAGAACAATTTGATGAAAGAATTGATCCAAGTTTAGTGGGACAAAAATTTATGAACATCCAGAAAGAAGAAGAAGAGTTGGTTCCTGACTTCAATCTCAAATTTGCAAAGGCAATAAGGGATATTACTAAAAGTATGAGACCAAATGATGCAGTGTGTTTGGTTGTATACTTGGGTGCATTTGATGAAGAAATGAGCTATCTTTTAAGAGATAAATATCCTACAACACTTCATCATGTGTATCAAATTGCTATGGATATTGAAAAAAATTCAAAATGTTCAATGATGAAGGGACACATGGCTGCAAGTGTTGGTTATCCTAGCACACCTTATGCAAATGGAATTCATGGATAAGAAAATAGAAATGATTGTCAAGATGATAATGCTTCTATTGTTTTGATTTGTCCATCATTATAACACACAAATCATAGTGAGCTCCAAGTCAAACATGAACAAAATTTAAGTAGTGTTGATTAGATGTATTTTTTCCAAGAGTTGTATGACATGAAGAGATACAAGGGAGAGTCACCATATGGTTTATTTGCAATATTTTTGGATGCCTTGTTGAAGGTCCCCAAAAATTTCAGACCTAAGGATCCAACGTGCATTGATTTGTTTTATGAAATGTATGAGCCAGGGCTGAGTACTTTGCCAAAGGAATTGAAGCCTCATAGTTTTGATCAAGTACTTGATTGGATAAAGATTGTTGAAGGGCACAATGTGATTATGCACAAAATATGATGTCTCGCAATGCTAGTAGCAGCTGCCCTATTGAGAAAAATAAAAACACAATACAAACAACTGAAAAAGGTATATCAGAAAATGAACATCCATCTTCTTGTCTAAATGAGGATAATGATTGTAATCAGCCCACAAGTAGCATATATGCAGATCAATATATCAGTGATGAAGATAAAGATACATTTGCAAGTGTTAAGGAGATCTCATTGCAAATCAGTGGTCAAGATATTGAAAATGAAAATTTAAGCTTTCATTCTGAAAATTTTGAGCATAGTTTATGTAATGATGAGTTTTCTTGTGATGAGGATCATAATGATAGTGGACCTAATTGTTCTTCTGAGGATTATGAATGCTCCTATGAAGATGATCTAGAGGTGTTTCCTTCATGTGAAGGATGCAATGATATGAATGTTGATAAAGTCACTTGTTCTCAAGTGAATTAATAAATTTCATTTGATGAATACCTAGAATGTAGTTTGGGTTAGCATAGTTTATGTAATGATGAGTTGTCTTGTGATGAGGATCATAATGATAGCAGACCTGAATGTTCTTCTGAGGATTATGAATGCTCCTATGAAGATGATCTAGAGGTGTTTCCTTCATTTGAAGGATGTAATGATACGAATGTTGATAAAGTCACTTGTTCTCAAGTGAATGAACAAATTTCATTTGATGAATACTTGGAATGTAGTTTGGGTTTGCTATCAATGGAGCATATTGACTCTATGGATGATAATGACTTTGAAGATAAAAAATTGTGTGTTCAGTATCCTGATCCTAAGAACAGTTTCAAATGTCATGAAGATGTTGATGATGCTAATGAACATGTTTGTATCCCTACTACTTGTGATTGTTTGTATGAAGCGGAGATGGAAATGTTAGTTATACATGAAGAGGATGAAAATGTGCACATTGATGGAAGAATGGATTCATTATGGAATGATCAAGTTATGAATTATGAAAAACACATGGATCTTGGTTCAATATTATTACTAATTGATAATATTGAAAAGCTTGATGATTTATCTAACAATGAAATTTTAGAATGTGTTGATATTGCAGAAATTTTTGACCTATGTGTGGAGCAACCAAATGATGGAAGTAACAATGGGTTTCATGTTAGTGAATGTGAAATTGAATGTGGTTGTTTCTTTGTTGATGTTTCCAGTCCTCATAGTATGAAAATGGATATGTTTTTTTTGAATGAGGGGTGCAATAGTGTAAAAGTTGATGAAGACACATTCTCATTATTTGGTGAACAAGAACCATGCTATGGTGGATCTATTGAATCCGGGTCAGATGTTTTCCTATCAAATAACAATTGCAGTAGTACATATGTTATAAGAGGTCAGTATGAAAATTTTGACACAGGGTTAGGTTCTGAATTATTCGAGCCTTCCTCTAAATTTTTTTTGCAATGAGCTAAATGATAATTTGAAAAATGAGTTGGATTATGTTATTGAACTTGAGATGTGTGCATTTACCCAGTTTTGGGATGTTGATGATGCATATGATCTTCATTTCCACGACACCAAGGAGTGTTCTGATGTAGCTAAATCAAAATTCTTAGATGTGTGCTCGTGTCATGGAATCTAATTCAATCAGGTTCTTGAATATGATGCCAAATTTTATGATGTCAGTGGTCAAGTGGACTATGAATGTTTCAATTTCTCAGTTCAGATGGATAAGCTTTTGGTGGAACATGAAAATGAGCTTGATATGGTAAAATTTCATAATGACTATGGATTTCAGTTAGTGCTTGACTCCCAATATCAGATTGACAGAGTTAATAGAGGCACCAAATTGACTATGGTAAAATTTCATAATGACTATGGAATTCAGTTAGTGCTTGACTCCCAATATCAGATTGACAAAGTTAATAGTGGTGTGGTTAAGCATGTTGGTGTTGATATCAGTTTTTAGATATATAGTGATAGTGTTATCAAACTTGGCCTAGTGCAAACAACATAAAATAACGTGTTTGACAGAGGCAAACATTGGTTCTTCTTTTCATTTGGTGGTCTGGAGCCAGCAAATGAAGTTTAAAAAATTGAATAAAGGAGAAGTTGCAGAGCACCCAATGGACCTGGCACTTGGTCTACTTCCCAGAGATCTAGAATCTCGCCATGCTTTGTAAGACGCATGTGTCCCCAGTCGGAGCCACTAGTGGAACCTTAAAATTTTTATGTTCCAATGACTTGAGAAGTTGTTTGGTTATCTCATTGACCTTATTTCTTCTCTACTAGTCATGGTTTTTATCACAAGGGTTTAGGGTTTTATGCTATGTGGGTGAGTTTTACTTAGCATATTCTCCTTTCTTCTTAATCCTTTTTCTTTTGGTCTAATATTTCATTAACCTACTAGCTAGGTTCCCAATTATCTAAGTCACATTTTAAGCCTATGCACCCATGTGGTTCCTAACCCCTTATGCCTAGGTTTCTCGTTTACCCTGTTGCGTGGTATTTTCTTCTCATTTTGGTCTAGGGGATGGTGTTTTATAAAGTCAGAGCTTTCAATATATTTTACCTTTATACCCTAGGTTGAGTATGGTCTTAAGTCTTTTCTAAGTCCCCATGCTTTGTTTTACCTAGGAGACCCCTTCTTTATGAACAACTTTAAAGCATGTTCTTGTTATCGCTACTTAAAGTCTTTGTATCACCCATCGTTGAAAGTCTATTGTTCATCGGTTTCATTTCTGCGATGAGCAATGAACCCATTTCCTTTGCATTGCATATCGCTACAAGCATTTGGCCTTTTCATTTCACTTCCATGACATGCAATGACTTGTGTTTCCTTCACATCGCTTCCATCCTTCACATCGATGAATTCTTTTCGCTCGCTTAACCTTTTTCACGATGCGTGATGGCTTTTGTAGTTCTTTCACATCATGCGGGTTCTTCACATCGCAAAAAATCATTTACCACTCAATTCATTTAAGCGATGGGCAACATGAGGTAACAAGAGTTTGCATCAGCTAAAGATTCATCAGGTTGATAGGTGGATTTCAGTGGGACTTAGTGGCTAGTCCCCTTGACATCCCGATAAGCACTTCATCAAAGAGATAGACACAACAAGATGAAATAATGAGTTCCTTTGATGCTACGAAAAGGTGAATGATGTGGCATAAATGGACAGGTGGCAATAGCTCGCCATCCCATTGAATGGAAGCATTGACTCAATTTGACCTCATAGGCTAGCGAGAGTTTGATGTGTGGCAAGGACATAAAGGTGGATGTCTTGAAGCATGAGTTTGAGGTGATGATTAACGTTTATCAGAGAGACTTCACCACATCGTTGGAGTCATTTTTGGGTCTCTTCGATGGAACGCTAGTGTTGCATCTAGGTGACAGTGGAATCTCAATGAGACACTATTAGGAGTCTCTTCGACATGCTGATATGGTGACATTTGCTGCAACGATAGACGGATGCCCTTTGGGGGGCGATAAGTATCTTCTTCAAGCAATGTGCAAAGGAACTTTTTCTTATGAATTTGCCCCTCTCGAGTTATAAATATAATTGCTTTTGGGGAATGTATTTTGGTATTGGTCAAATGAGTATTGGACATGTGTACATTTTGGTCCAAAGCTTGTTTGCTCCTTCGTTTCTATAAGAAGGAATTCACGACCAAATGTACGGGGTTCTAATTTCTAGGAAGGCTCTTAGCTTTAGGTTTTGGCCATGAAGGAGGCTATGTACTAGAATTATTGAATGCTAAGGGTAAAGGTCTATATGTTATAAGTCCATATATTGTAATACTCCTATAAATTGATTGCAAAGACATGAATATACACTGCTATGTAATTGTCTCCATGTCTGGAATGTAATATATTTTGAATTGAAATAACAAAGTTATTGAGGTTTTTCAAACACATTTGTTGTTTGAGTTGTTTGTTTGTTTCCTTTCATTCAAGGAGTGGTGTAAATGCTTGTAGATAGGTAACAAAGGTATTATATTTTCATATGGATTACTAAGTATGATTTCATGACAGACTTAAACAGACCTTTTTGTTATAATGTAGTAGAATTTTTTAGGTCATCAAGATTATGTTATAGTATTATGGTATTATGTGCATAATATGTGACTTTGTAGCCCAAGGTAGGCAATGGTCTTGCATAGTTGTCTTTCCCCATCCTCATAAACAATATTCAAATACATTCAACCTTTTAATGCTTTAGTTTTATTGCTATTTTGTGTCTTAGCTTCATGCCTGTAATGGAATGAGAATAAGGGGTGTACCATTATTTGAGGCAGCCATACACACTCTTGTTGTATTGTATGAAGTTTATCTGGTTTACATTGTGTTGCATAATAGGTTAAATATATGCATCCAGTTCACATAGGATCACCCTCCTAGGTTTTGTAGACCCTAAAGTGTAGGGGAGAAAAGTGTAGAATCCATCTCCCATTCGTTGGCCACTAATCTTGAAGTTCTTCAGCATAAGAACCAACTATCCTTTAGAGAATTTTCAAGGTTCAACTAGAAAAAACACCAACATGCCCTTCAACCGACCTTTGAATGACTCTTTCCCTCCTAATTGACCTTCAAATGACTACTTTCCATTCTCCTTCATTCATCTACATGCTTTTTCACATTCTACACAATTCTAGAGCAAATTCAAGCAACTCTTGAGCTACTTGCTGAACTATCAACCATCCCAACCATCCCAACCATCCCAACATCACAACATTCTTCACATCTACCACATAAGCTCTAACATGGTGTCTTGTGAGACTTCCTTTGGCGTTGTTGCGGCCATGTCAACTTTTCCATGGTTGTAGACTTGCATTCCTCTCTCATTGGCCTTGAGAGCCTTTGGTTGAGGGTGATATTGCTCACTTAACATTACTTTGTTGTTAGGTTTGAGTAGCATAGTGTTTCTCATAGTATTCAGTATTCTTTCCTTTCCAACATACTTTCTTATCACATTTCTACTTTTCTGTCTATTTGGCTATTCGTGGAGGTGGAAACACCAAAACGAGGGTTTTATTGCGCCAAGCCCCAAAACAGCCCCAACATTTTTTCCTACTTTGTTGTGTGTACGTACTTCATTCATGTGGAGCTTTCCAGAGAACTAGACCTTTCTTAAGTTTATTTCTCACCACCTTTGTTCTCTTTCATAATATTCCTTATGTTATATTAGTCCCTTTGTTATTTCTTGCTTTTTTCATCACAGTAAACCTTTAGGTAAGCCGTTTAGTAGGTTTTCTATTATTTTTTCTATCTTTTCACTTTTTGTTTGTACAAAGGCCAACACGCCTATGAGATGCCACCATGCCACATTGCCATCCCTATTCTACGTTGCTGTCCTTTGGCAGAGACTTGTTTGAGGTACAGTCAAAATTCTAACAACCTGCTCGCTTAGTTCAAACTAAGCTCCCGAGTTAGTAGAGTGAAAAAAGTACTGAGAGTTCTCTTCATTCTCTATCCTCCAACTCCCTAAACACCTAAGCAGTTGAGTTAGATTAGGGAAACCTTCAACTCTCGGCTCTCCGTGACCTGGGGTCATTGAGTGGTTTGTCCCCCTCCTCTACATAGAGTAAAGGTAGGTTTTTGAAAGGGCCCAAACCCTTTTACAAATACTAGTTTAGATATGACATCAAAGCCCTACAAACAACCAAAAAAATAACAACAAAGATCAACAACCCAAAGCTTGAAAACTGATTTGAAGACAATAAACTAATTGCACCACAAAATTAAAGAACTAGACCAATAGAAGAAATCACCAAAATATCTACAAAGGACAACCCAAATGTCATACAAAAGCATGTAGCTAATAAATAACTCACAAAACAACAAATCATGGTAGCTTAAATCCTAATTACTCCAAAGAGCATTGCTTTCCATCTGTAGACCTATCCACAAGACCATATATAGAGCCCTTATCATCCTTTTTTGTTGACAACATTGTCAAACTAGGAACATCTACAATCATGGAATCTCTAGAAGCACTATCACAAGCTCTAGAGTAATTAATGCAAGGGGTAGGGAATACCAAAGCAAAATCATTAGGGGTCATCATCTCCTAATTCTTGATACATTGTTAGGTGAAGGAATAATAGGGGCATAGTTCCTCAATTGTAAAATTGTA
Organism: Sequoia sempervirens; assembly: GCA_007258455.2. Taxonomy (NCBI): domain Eukaryota; kingdom Viridiplantae; phylum Streptophyta; class Pinopsida; order Cupressales; family Cupressaceae; genus Sequoia; species Sequoia sempervirens. The sequence continues at coordinate 21,060 of VDFB02356863.1, forward strand.
ATTTACTGCACCATCATTATCTTTAGACTACCTAGTCTCAACAAACATTCTTTGAGATGCAACTCTAATTTCTTGAAATAGAAAATACATTTTCTTTCTCTAAACATTTTGAGCCAATTTGGGACTAAATGTTACAAAAGAGTGGTTTTTCCACTTTGTAGCATGTGAAACAAATAACTGTAGAATCTTCAGCCATAATTTGTTACCTCCAAAAATTGAATTTTGAAGATAAAATAATCAAAGACAAGAGTGGCTTATCCATATCAATGTAGACACAAGATCTAACATAGAGCACATGAAACACAAATTTAGTAACCACATCAATTGTCACAATTTGATCAATAGAATTTGCAATACTAATCAACACCTTCTTCTCTCAAAAATTCAAAGATAACTCTAAAAGTTTGATCCAAATAATGACCCTAAAAATGAGCTCTAATACCCAATCAAAACTTATATCTATTTACAAAGATAAAACCCATTTTTACCTAAGAACTACAATCCGCCACTAAGAATCCAAACACAATCCTCATGAGATAAAAAGGTAAACAAGAAGAACCCATTCTCCATGACTAAAACCTCCTTGTGACAAGAAGGATTGAGACCGTGTAGTGAGAGATTTTCCAAGAGCGGAAGACCCCTCTATATAGAACCACTTGAGTCGCAATCATTGGACAGCACAAGGGACCTAGGGGAGTCACTTAACGACCTCCAATTATGCCAGGGCGGCCCACCATTTTTGGCAGGAAAAACCAGTGAACCCCGTTTGAATTCGCACCATGACACAACACTCCTGAACTATAGCCTCTGGCCGCACCATAGCCGACCCTTCCAACTATAGCCCGATCCTCTTTAGACCGTCTTTCAGTATTCCTCAGAAGGAAGCCTCTGCTAAGTCTGCTTTGCAGAGTAAAAGTTGCTCCTCCCAAACCTTTCCAACAACATGACTCGATGGAGCTTTTGGTGCTGCTGAAGAATCACCCCAAATGCTGGCAACCTGTTGGTCTATCATATTGATCTGTCAGATTTTGATCAATTGCTAGTGGTCCAAAAATATATTATGGTATTCTTTCCTCTTTCTAACATTTTTTTGTAGGTTTCTCACTGGTTTGTACTGAGGGTAGGAGTAAGTCATGTACATGTGTGTCATTGAATTGACACAACCTAGCTTCTTTTTCTACCCTCTAGTTTGTGATTCGTCTATTTTTTTTATATATTTTCGTGTTATTTTATTTTTAAAATAATATTATATCCAGGGTAACGATGGCGCGGCTTAACTGGCACACTCTAAGGGTACACTCCTTAGGTGGTCGGGCCCATTCATCTGACAGTTCCCTACTTTATCTGCTTTTTAGAGCTTTCTGTTAAACTTTGCATCTCCGTTTTTCTTCACTCCCAAGTTCCATACGTGAATAAATATATTGGAATCTTTTCCTATAAATACTCCGCCCAAGGAAATAGCTATATTGCACATCATTTTAAAACAATACTCTATTGCACATCATTTTAAAACAATACTCTGCATGCTTATTCGTAGGAGATGATTTATTTAGGTGTATGGGAGTTTAATTAGAGATGCCCAAGGGTGTTTAAATAATATTAAATTTTAAATAATTAATTATTATTTTTTGATAATAAATATATAAAATGAAAAATAATGGAACAAGTTTTTAAAATAATAATAATAAATATAAATAATGAAGGATTTTGAAACAAATTTTATATAATAAATTATTTTTGAATTATTTTGAATTTTTTATTTTTTAAAATATGTTTTTGTGTTATTCTATTTTTAAAATAATATAAGTATACTAATTAAAATTATATATTGTTGATACAATAATATACACTATTTTTTATAATATGATAATATATTTATATAATATTATTATCCTATTTTTAAAGTAATATTAAAATTGTTGATGCAATAATATATATTGTACTTTATTTAAAATTTATTTTTTATTTTACAATTATTCTGAAATTTTTTAATTTATTTAATCAAGATTTATTTATGTTTATAGTTATTTTTTAATTTGAAATCTCATAAAAAAATTCTTAAGAAAATAAAATAACAACAATCAATAGTACTTTAATATGAATTATAATTTCTAACATATTGCAACAAAAACTAATTTCAATAACACCTATTAAAATAATTTGTGAAAAAATAGTAAATAAATATATATAATACTAACATAAAAATATAAACAACTTTCAAAATATTATAATTCATAAAACATTCAATGGACAAAATATTTCTATAGTCCCATGTTGATGAACATGAATCCTAAGAAAATTTATAAAATTCAAATTTAATATCATTTGCTTTCTCTTTTCTTCATTCATAAAAAAAAAAAATTGAATTTATTAAATTTAAAATATTAAACAATAATGATCCCTCTATTAGATTATAATCATACTTGTATCTTTCAAACTTTAAATAAATAATGGATATCTAAAATAGTAGTAAGACACAAAGATGCCATATGATCATATATAAAAATTGAAACACAACTAAATATTTAAAAATTAGAATTATCTAAGAATTATTTATTTTTTATTTACTTTAGAATTATTTTATGTCATGATCATATATAAAAATTGAAACACAATTAATTTTTTAAAAATGTTAAAACTATCTAAGAATTACTGAAGTTTTCTATTTTATAAAAAAAATAAAAATTATTTACTTAGAAAATTTTATTTTTTTAAAACAAAAGTTAAATAATATGATATCTCATTTTCCATTAATTTATGTTTATAGAGAAAATTATTATTTTTTGTTTATAATGTCTACCTCTATCAAAGTTTGCATATATTTTCTCCCTCTTCATCTCCCATGTGCCCATTAAGTTCAAAATTTTCTAAGTGTGTAGGTGTTTTCAATTTTCTAAGTGTGCAAGTTTTTAAAGTTTCATATATTTTCATTAGGTATCATATCATTTACTCAAACACCTCCCTTTCCTTTATATTCCCATCAAAACGTTGAACTTTCTCATCCTATCATACTTTTTTGACCAACATTTTGTTAATCCTTATTCCAATCAAAAGTTAAGATGTACCTATCCTAGCATGCCTTTCTACATGACTTCATTGTTTGCTTTATTCCTATTGAGATATCAAACTTTCCCACTGTGGCATGGATTTCCTTCTAAGTTTATTTGTTTCCTTTATCCCCACTATTTTTTTTAGTTCTCCTTCCCAACATCCTTTTCCTTCAATCCCCCCACTTTTACTTATTTTTATCATATTTTTGTGTTATTTCTTACAAATATTCCTTTACCCTAGACCCCAACTCCCCAACCCTTGCATCAAATTACATTTCAATATCGGATCTTCAACCTTTACCTAACTCAAGTACCTTATACATGGTACCCCCAAACTCTAATACCCAACATATTAAACTATGTCACCTCAATTAGACCAAAATTTTGAGTATCTAGGGTGCTATACTCCCAAGCATTGACCCTCAATATGTGGCATGAAATTTAAGTTTTTTCCAACCTAAAAACTTTGATATTTTCACCTTTTCACACTATTTATTCTCATATTCCTTGTTGCACACCCTAGAGTGCCATTAATGACCAATTTTAATGTTGAAACTATTGTATAAGGGTTTTCCCTATACAAAAATAAGTTTCAAATAACAAGGTAATGATTTCACATGAACTCACAATGCAAGAGGTGGAATATAGCCATGTTTTCATTAATGTGGTGGTTGCATCCTCTACTACCTTGCTCCTTATGTAATCTTAGTTGTTATTTTGGAAAAATTGCATACCAATAATTACTTGGAAGGATATCAAGAGTGAAAAAATTCAATCGAAGATTATTATTCATATTATCCATATAAAAAACACTTACAAAATTATTCTAAACATGTGTCAAACATGTGCTCAAACAACCAAATTTGAGGATATAAGTTACCCTTAGATCTACTAGAGATCATAAGATGAAAACCCTTCGATTTTGAGGATTAGAGGATGAAACCCCTTTACACCTATAGAATGATCTTATTCTAAAGTCATTAATGAATTTGTAGTTATTGTGGATTCCAACAATGTAGTTACAATTTTTTTTGTTATTATTTTAACTATTAACCCTACCATTATTACAAAGTATTTTGATGTAATCTTATAATTCATTGAAATAGTAAGAAAATTTCTAAATTTTCAATTATTCATTTTGGGTTATGAATGTTGATGTATAAGTTGTAAAGAAATACGGGTTTTTATGAGTTATAATTAAAATATTATTATTATTTTTTACATAAAATAATCATTAGGGTTATTTATTGCAATGGTATCAAATTTGTGATCTTGTCATCCTATAAATCATGGAGTTATCATATCTTGTTGCTGGCTTCAATATGTATGAAACTCTACCTAGAGGGATTCAAAGAGAGGTTACCTTTCTACATTTCAAGGAATTACATTGAGATCATTAGTAGAATAAATTACTTTAAGGTTTTTAAGTTACTAGAATCTATCAAAATATTAGAAGGAAATTGTCATTTCAAAAATACATAGAATTTTATTTCCCAAACTACTTGAAATGGATAAAAATAAACGGTGCACAAATACAAAAATGAAAAAGCACAACTAGTACTGACATATAAATAATTTTTAAAACACCATATTTGAACAACTCAAAGGAAGAATCACATAAGAAGGGACATCATGCATCTACTAGAGGACCACACTACCAATTATTACAAAGAAGATGAATGCAGATACTAGAAATAATTTGAGAAGAAATAAAATGAGATAATTCCAAAAGAAGAGTTAGATAAATTTTCTAAAGAGCTAGAAAAATAGATCATGGAACCAAAAAATTATGAGTATACTAGATTCAAACCTACAATAAAGGGTCTAAGCAAAAATTATGGAGCATGAACAAAAGAAAGAAGAAAAATTCTAGATTTGCAAGAAAGGGATAATAAAAAAAGCATGGAAGAGTATACAAAAAGAGCTATGAGTTTCAAGAATTTAAAGTCATCTCGAGTTCAATAGAGGGAGCTAAGATCTTTGACTATATGCATGTTATTAGATATCTTTTACTTCATGCTTTATCATGTTTGATTTGTTAGCATCATGGTACTAATCACGGGAAAGGTGAAATAATTCAAACTTATCATTCCATAAGATTATAGAATCCAAGTGTTAATTGGAGACATGTGAAGAGAAATGTATAATTTTTTCCTATTATATTAACCAAACAACTAAAAAGGGAAGATATTAGGAACACATGAACTTGTTGGAATATTTGATGTATTTAATAGGGGAGAGGGGCCCATAGCGGAGCACCCTAAGTTTGTGTTTCTCAAAATCCTATGTGGAAATTTCAAATCACTCCCAATTCTGTTCAATAGTTTATTTGGCAACTCATGTGCATCTATATTTCGTTTTAGGGCCACATCATCAAAATATGATGCCACATCAACATACTTTTGTTGAGGTATCCAAAAAGGCCCAAAAAAAAGGTCAAACTGATAGTGGTGCACTAAGTCATGTTTTATTGGTGCATCGATGTGGCATCACATGATTTGTCACTTTGCATACTTTTATAGATAAAAAGTGTTTTGCAATTGGATATTAAAGTGCTCCACTATGAGGCCCACTGAAGACTACTTTTATCCCCACTATTCGACCCTGCTCCATTATGGGCCCCTCTCCCCTATTATCATTACTAATAAATTCACCATATCATTTTCTTGGATAATTAGATGAATTAATTTATCCATGGGAAATCATAAGGTAGGTGATCAATTACATATGTTTAGAAAATTGACATTAATTTGTGTTTATTTACTCAGAGTTATTATATATATATATAGAAGGTTTTAATGTTTTAAAAAAAATTAAATAATTCTAGGTAAATGAAAAATTTAAATAGAAAAGTTAAATAATTCTTAGAAGTAAATAAAAAAATAAAAAAAATAAAAAATAACTCTCAGAGTTTTTTTTATGAGATTTCAAATTAAAAAATAACTATACACAAAAATAACTCTTGATTAAATAAAATAAAAAATTCTCAAATAGTTGTAAAATAAAAAATAGATTTTATATAAAATATAATATATATTATTGTATCAACAATTTTAATATTATTTTAAAAGTACTATAACAATATTATATAAATATATTATCATATGATTATTAATATCTAAATATATTATCATAAATGTTATTATATTATAAAAAATAATGTATATTATTATATCAACAATATATAATTTTAATTAGTATACTTATATTATTTTATAAATAGAATAATACAAAATATATTTTAAAAAATAAGAAATTTAAAATAATTCAAAAAAAATTATTATATAAAATTTGTTT
>VDFB02356864.1:0-17953 GCA_007258455.2 Sequoia sempervirens
AAAAACCAAAACCAAGGACAAAGCAAGAGAACCAAAACCAAGCAACATAGGTACAATATTTACATAAGATATAGGGCCAGGCCAATCTTAAAACTGGTGTTTACCTCTGTCAAAAACCTTGTTTTCCACCATTTGCATCATGCCCAATCTAAAAAAAATACCATGAAGAGTCCACCAATTGATCATGCTACAACTACTATGCTCAACCATCATAGACATGTGCTTTAGCTTGCACTTATCTCTCTCATTTATGTCCCTTTGTGCATTGTAACTAGGGGTTAACTGGAACATATGATTAGTGTAGCATTCCACCTGATTCAACTTATCATTGTTTTTCATCAAATGCTCACTTAATTGGTTTGGGAAAGAAAACATTCATAGTCCACCTGACTGATAACAGATTCATCTAGATCAACATCATACCCATCTTGTGTAATAAACAAGAAGCACTGATACATAGGTTCCTCTTCAAACTGATATTCATATGCATTAGAACAATATAAATCAATCATGTTGCCCCATGCTTCATTTTCTTGAAAAATCAATTTCTCATAATCCAAGGTATTTTCATTGTCTCTTAAAGCACAATCCTTCTCACAATTAGCATCACTCACATGATTCCAGAGATCAAATTTTTTTTTTGTTGTAGGACCCATACCATAATTTGATTCTTCCTCCTAGTCATCATCTTTCAACAAGAATCAAAATTTTTCAAAAGATGGATCAACTAACTCAAAATTGATATGACTAGAAGTGGGGTTTTGAACTATGTTTTCAAATGATATTTCTACTAATTCATGATGACATAACTTCTACTCTTTCAAGTAGACTTTTTCATTTCCTTCTCCAGTAGAACTTTGGTTAGAAACAACCATGTCTATATTAATATCTACACATCGTATTTCTACTTCATGTAAAAAATCAAAAATCCACCCCTCTTGACTGTTTGTACCCATCTTGTCATCAAAATCAGGTTCCAGAGTCTAAAGATAAGCACTCTTGTCTTCAGATTTAATACCAATCAGATCATTAGGAAGTTCTGATTCTGGAACACTTAGAGTACTCTGCAAGATTTGATCATTTGAAATACATGTATTTACTAGTAAAGGCAGAATTCCATGAGTATTGACACAATCAAATTCTTGGGGAAATAAAGGTGCTTTCAAGTTTTCCTCACACAAAAAATTGTATTCCTTGCGAGAATAATTAAAATTCCCACCTTCATTACCCTGATTACTAGCCTCAAAAAATACACCAACAGTATCAGCAAATATGACAATATCATCACTTGTACTATCATGCATATGTTTACCCTCAAATATATTCCCATTTATCCCTTGAGTGAACTTTTGATCTTTGTTACTAAGGGTATCATTATTGCTATTTTGAAACCTCACAGTTTGTTCATAATCATGCTTTTCTTCCTCAGCAATTTTGATCCAATCAATTATTTGATCAAAATCCTGAGGTTTTAATTCCTTAGACTAAGCCCTAGCTCATATATGTCACAAAAAAAGTCAATGTAAATTGCATCCTTAGGTCTCAACCTTTTAGGGATTTCTAACAAGGAATCCAAAAACCTTTCTAGTAATTTTGTTGGTGATTCCTCTTTACTTCTTTTCATACTAGATAACTTATAAATTATCAATTCTTGATCATTATTATCTAAACACTGCTAAAAGTTGTCTTGATTCTGGTTAAGATTAATATGTTGTGAGGATGAACAAAATGAATCATCCATATTACCATTAGATTGATCATCCTTTTCTTTCCTATTTACTTCATCTTTATAATGTGTACCAGGAGGACAAACACTTGTAGCCATATACCCTTTCATCATTGAGTACTTAATAGTATTTTCTATATCCATAGCAATACAATATGCATGCTACAATGTTGTAGGTTTTTTATCCCTTATCAAATAACTCATTTTATTGTCAAAAGCACCTAGATATGTAAGAATCATTCTGCATCACTAGGTCTTAAATACTCAGGAATATCATTTACTACTCTCATGAATCTAAGATTAAAAGGGATTAACTCTTCTTCCTCTTGTTTGATTTCCCTAAATATTCTTCTTACCTCATTTGGACTAATCCTTTCACCAAATTGTTCTATAAATGCTATCATAATTGCATTCCATGAAACTATAGAACCTTCTGGTAAATATGAGTACTAGTCTTGGGCATCTTCTTTTAATGACTGAGCAAACAACTTCATGATAACATCCTCAAGATTTATTTCAAAGCCACCCATCACATCTGTGAATGCATTTAAGTGCTTAGAAGTTGTCTCATATTTTTTCCCTACAAACTTTGGTAAATGTTTCCTAACATCATCAAGAATCTTGTTAGGGAAACCTATGATATCTCCAAAGCTTAAAGACTTATATCTCTCAATATAGAACTTCCTTTGTGGGTATTCTAGGAGCTGCAAGACTGGAATATTTGTATTTGACATTTTACCAGAGAATACAGGGGAATAGTACATCTCTTTTGTATCTCTATTTATTCTTCAAACTAACACTATGGTAAATGCATAGCTCAAGTGTAGTTTATTCCTTTACAATATTTGAAAGGCATATTACAAAAGTAAGCATACTTCTTACATTTCATTTAGGTTCTTACAAAATTTAACTCAGATGTATGCAATATGACCATAACTATTCCATTCCTTAGTGCTTTAACTCATTGAATTAGGAATAAAGTTTTTCTTCCATATCTCTAAATGACTCTTATACATAATTATTTCTTATTTCAAGTGAAAACCAAAAGGGAAAATACTTGGATATATTTGCAGGTATCACACTTTATCACGTTCTTCACATAGAGTCACTTTTTCCTTTGTAGAGGATGAAACTTCAACCATATGAAGGCGCTTCCATCAATTGATTCCATTTTGAGATTCTTCTTCTTTCACCCTCTGTTTTTCTTACAGGTATAGAGTTCTTCAAAGTTACCACTCACTATCAGTGATAACATTGTATTTAGAACCTTTGTGACTCTATCAAGGCAAGTTGTTGGACTGCAAATATTTTCCCAAGTAGTTCCCCAGCAGAGTTGTAATTTTTGTTGGTTATTTTTTAAGAACCAAACTTAATCTCAATCCTTACCTATCAATCTGCCAAAAATCAATTATCAACAAGGTTGAGGATTGGCCAACACTTAAGTGAAGCATTTAGAACTTCACTTCTTCTCTTCGGGCTCTATGAGACCCAGGAGGGTAATCCTACTTATGCTCATAATATCTCAACTTAATCAAGAGCATTTCCGCACAAATGTATTCCTTAAGAAACCAATATCATCTAAGGCTTGGCAGACCTCTTTTGAAATTGCTATTTTTTATAAGGAATACGTTGATAAGGTTGGTGTAGTGCAATTTAAAGTATAATTAAGAATTCATTTCCATTTCAAATCCTCATTACTAGCTCAGTTGGCGATGAGATAAACTAATAAAATAACCAGTTCCCTATCTAAGGGAATAATGGAGTCATAACTTGCAGCAAATCAGTAATACAATTATGATTAAACATCAGAAATTAATGGACTATTAGCATGCCACTTTGTAGCATCTAACTCACTGTGTTTAAAATATTTCTTCCTTACCAAATCCTATATACCTTTCCCACAAACTAATGACCTCATTTTAGCATTAAATCAACTCATTGAACTGAAGCAAAAAACAAGGCCATTCATTCAATGCAAATGACAGAAGACAAATGAAATTATACTTAACAGCTTCATTCATAATTTAGAAGAAAGATACATAGGAGAGAAATATTTTAGAACTAATATTCTTTTCATTGTTGATATTACTTTGTAAAACTATATTTAATATTTTCATACAATATAACTTTCATCCTAGATCGACTTCTGATATATTTGCTAATGTATCTATTTACATTTTATTTTCTCCAAGACCATAGCATTCACCTTGACCTATTTTGGACTCAAAATTTCTAAACTCTCTCTTATCAGCCATGAAATCCTCTTTATAAACAGGGGAGCCACAAGCATTCGAATGAGTTACAATTTTCATTTCATTACAAAAACCTAATTTCAACTGCATCCTCGAAGAACTTCCCAAGTAGTTTCATGCAATCATTAGAGAACAGGGGAGGAAAAAAAAAACACATGTGCAGGATACCACTAGTCACTATCACCGCGTCCATGTTGAACAAAATAGATTCCATATCATATCAGTCGGAGGACCTCCACATCAACATGGAAGAGAAAAAGACAAACCACAAACATATTGAAACAAATACCTCCTATGCAAAGACCATGGTGTCATCAAAATCAAAAACAAGGAGGTGACCCTATTCATAGTCATCGGCACCAAAGAATGCCTAACCGCTCCTTGTCCTTGATGAAATTGGAGGGACCATCAACACATCATCGTCAGAGCTCCCATATGGCACCATAGAAAGAAGGTATTTGCCATATCCAAATTCAGTGTCACCTTCAGCATCTGAAGGAGTATCAAAGAGCACAATAGGAAAATTATGATTTCCCAGGTAGGCCCTATGACTTTTATCCCTTTTCTTGGCCTTCTTCACTGGTTGAGCCAATTCCTTTCCTTTGAACTTGACCATTTCTCCTGGAATGGTCATGTTTCTCAAGCTATACATACTCTGCACAATTGATTTCTTCTTATGACCTCTAGCCCTCCTTTTACCCTTTGAAACATTGGGAGAAGCTTAGGCTTCTTGCTCAGTTATATCCTGATGATACTCAAATACATTCAGTCGGCTAGACCTTCTAACAGGCCGAATTGTCACACCAATTTTCCCCATCTCCAGAACAAGCAGAATTTAACAATTTAAGACAAAGCTATAGTGAAACACACCTACAAGCCTAGACAATTGTAACCAACCCCGCATGGAAATTCCACCAGACTAGAGAACCCAATTTAAAACCAACTTACTCAAGACAAGAACACTCAATGTTCAACTTAGGAAAAGCAAACAACCTCTCACTCCTCTTCACACTATACCTTACATTCACTGCAGACTAGAATGATGGTGAAAATTAACAATGATCAACCTGCATTAAATAGACAATTTAGAGCATGCAGAATTAATGATTCAAGGACTCCTCACACAAGCGAGTTGATAACTTAATAATCTCAGCTTTGAATCTAGGCTGTTGATCTTAAAACAATTAAAACTTTACCTATGGAGATCATGAGCATTGTTTTTCAGCCATTAGCAACTTGTTCCTAGAGAAAAGCGATACCACCTCAAATGTTGCCATGTTCTCCTTTAATATTGATTAATCATACGTGATCTAAAAGTTAGCATGTATCACCAACATAATCTATGCTCCTTCATTAATATCAGAAAATTACATAAGACCAATGTTTTTTAGAGAGAATGTTTCCTTATACACTTCATCGCTCATCACTGATCTTCCCCAAATTTTAGGGTGTAATCAATGATGAAAGTATTGCCACGATGAAGTTTAGTCTGTTGGATCATCCTGTTTTAAAACCACATCAATGGTTATCAATTCACCTTGCTACTTTCCTTTTGCTTTATACAATGTCCTCAAGATTCTAACACGTTGCCTTCTCTAGCAATAGCCATCACCTATCACAGATGCATCTCATCCTTCATCGACCTCATTAGCGATGTCAACATCCCCGCGATGAAATCTCAGCCTTCAGATTTTTGGCTCATCCTTGATCATGTTTATCCTTCCATTGTGCATCGCTAATTCAAACTTTGCACCTTTTTTCCTATCGGTGATGGGAGATGCAGTGAAGAAATCAGATTTAGACACGTACACCTGCATGAAAATAAATGGTACAAAAGACATCGCACATAAGATCTTATCATATATCTGAAAGAAACCTTTCAGAGAATCTCATCATTCATCGCGGTTTTGAAAATTAGGCTCAAGAATGAATCTGTGATGAGCGATAAAATATAGAAACATCAGGCCATCTCTCATCACTAATTCTCCTCATACAGTTTGCAAGCAATCAGTGATGAGAGATCTTCATAGTGACATTTTTGTATTGGGCATCGCTAATGTGGAACTTAGCACTTAAAACATATCAATGAAACATGATGAAACTAAGAGCATAATTCCAATGAACCTCGCTCATCACTAATTCAAATTAAGAGCTTTGGCAGCTATTTGCGATGAGTGATGTCAAAGAAATATTACTTCATCGCTCGTCGCCAATTCGAGACATGCACTTCTGAAGTAATCAGCGATGAGCAATAAAGTAAGATGGTCGATGGGACTTTAGTGAAAACCTTAAGCATGTGCACTTAAGTTGTTCTTAGGAGGAGACCCTCTAGGATGATGTGAAGGGGCTTAAAAAATTCTAAGTCATGAAATGTAAAGGATGTAAAGGCCAAAAAGGGTCCCTCTACTTATCCTTATAAAAATTAAAACATTCAGACCTAGGCACGAGGGACCAATTACCCAATGATAGTGAATGACACAAGATGTTCTTAAGTGACCACCAACAGGCAATAGGAAGTCAACAATGAAATAGAACCCCTCAATCATGAAGAGAAAATAAACTCCCAACCCCATAGGTATTAGCCAAAATGTGAAAAGGCTTTGAGATGGAACATCAAAATTTTGTAGGTTCCATCACCATCTCTACCATTCACAAAACAAAAGTGAACTATAATGTACCGAAACAAATAAATTTGAGATAAGACATACATACATGTTATCTTTTGAAGAGGTATAGCCTAAAAGTAAATTTCAATTGAGCTACTAATATACAAAAGGATAGATTACATCAAGTATTTTGTTATGAAGTGTTGTGGATTTTAGACATGTCTAGTAGACCTTTTTAATGACTATATGAAATGTATTCACATGCAATTTCAAATGTTAAATTAACAGCATAGACTGTATTGTATGAAATGTTGTATAAGATTATCAGCATTGAATATTTTTTCACAAATGTAGAATAGATATTATAAGCATAGTAATTGTTGTAAAAAAAATTGAAATAGATTATCTGCATAGAATATATTTTCACAAATGTAGAATAGATATTATAAACATAGCAATTGTGGTAAAAAAAATTGAAATAGAATATTTGCATACAATAAATTTTCTGAAATGTAGATTATAAGAAAACCATAAAAAAGGTATTGACATAGTCATCAATGGGCCTGACACTAGAGCGCCTTAATATGCAATTGTAAAACAATTTTCACCCACAAAGTCAACCAAGGTACTTGCATCACATTAATAAATAGATTTAGTTCACATTTATAAATAGATGCAGCACAATAAAAATGGCATCCCCAACTACAACCAAAAAAAAACCAAGATATAAGGCACTGTTTCAGTTGGTCCCTCCCAAACTCAGTCGAATGCTCCAAGGAATGAATCTAGAGATGTGTTCTCATCTCCTACTATTGCATTTAGACTTGCCATAAATTGATTTGCATTTGCATTTTTTAGTTGTGTGAAACTTACATTTGAAGAAGTTAATGGTGAAGAAGTCTGGCCAATTGGAAATTGAGTGTAGCTAACTTGAGATGAGTTGGGACTGAAACACACATTGTCTACAGAAAATAGAGGGATGTTATTATTGGTTATATCTCAAAAGTAACTATGGTTATCAGATAAAGGAGTTGTGGGATTTCTTAAGCATCTATCTCGTATCAATGCTCTATGGGCAGCCTCGATCTCCCTTTTCTTCTTCTCTTGTTCTTTTTGTATCCTCTCTTGCTCCTTCTTCTGCTCTTTTTCCTTTTTTTGCAACTGTTTTAGTTGCTCTCTTTCCTTGCGCTCAATTTCCTTTTCAATTTTCTTTTGTTCCTTCTACTCCAAGACTAGAATCTGTGTTGCCTTTTTGTCCTTAGTTTGTTGCCTCTTTCTAATTTTTAATTCTTCCAGTTCTTTTTTTCTCTGTTCCTACTCCATTATGAGAGTCATGTAACTATCAACAGTCAACAACTGAGACTACCAGCTCACCTAAAGAGCACCACCAGTAGACTTTCTCATTCTTCCATTCACTCTATGAGTTGGTAGCTTAAGAAATTTACTGATCTGAGAACCACTTTTGGTTTGAATTGTTTCATTGACTTGGGAGTCAGTAAACTCCACCTAGTCTAGTGTACCCTGACTTTCGTTGTTGCAATCTACATAATAGTGCATTGTTTCTTCTGGAGGTGTGGGTCTTGGAGATGGGAATGTGAAATTCCCCATGTCTTCTTGTGTGGGTTGGTTGTCCATGTCCTCAACTTTTTGCTCTGAACCTTCATGCACTTGAGTATCTTTTGGAGTCTGCAATGTTTGTGAAAGTTCATTTGTTGAAACATCAAGTCCAAAAAGACTAAGGATGTTCTGCACTGCAGAAGCATCGTTGGTGTCAACAATCTCGTACGTCTCGGTGGGATGCATGTCGCCCTTGAGTGCATCAAAATTGAGGGTCCATATCCCATCCTTTTAAAGACAACTTTTATGTTGGTTTGAGTCATAGCTCTTCTCAGTGCCTTGTTGCCTAACTCCATCAATTTTTCCCTTCTGATATCAATATTGGGGAATCTAGTGAGAAAATTTGGTCATTCTGATTTGAAATATTGCTTGAATGGTTAAAACACGCTAACATCCAAAGGTTGTATCATGTGAGAAGTATGAGCAGGTAGTGTAAGGAGGTCAATTCCTAACCTCCTTGCCTCTTGGATAGTTGGCAATGCAACGTGACTTCCATGACCACCAAAAATCAGCAGGTGCCTATTACTAGGTCACACCCCCAAGAACCGACACATGAAAAATGTTCCATCCAATCATAGAAAATCTCCTTTGTCATCCAAGCATGTGCTTGGGTTTCCATAGTTTTGCATCATTCACAGTTCACAATGTAATTATCTATCTCTATATTTCCCTTGAATAGATAGAAACCAGGTATGGTTTGGCTAGATCCATTAACACAGCATAAAATTGTTATCCATTCTCTACTTTTTGGAATGATGTAGGAGACATTACTACTGCCTTGTCGTGCCAAGACCCTTATAGTTCCATTTCTTCTAGCTTGAATGCCTATTTCATCACAGTTCCAAATTCTGTCAGGACCATATGGGGTACTTTCATATACTATTTTCAGCGTTCTAAAAAAATCATCTACTATTTCAAGTCTAAGGTTTACCTGCCTATATTTTTCAAGACCTTCACCTATTCGCAAGGTCAATTTTGGATGGTGCCTCTTGAATCTAGTCCACCATGATTTTCCAGGAAGACGCTCCATGAAAGGGTTGGGTCTAGTCTAGCATATATGAGCAACCTCTTACTTGAGATTCATAATCTCAAGCTCGTGGCCAATATCAGCCATATTTGTGTACTACTTCACAATTAGACCCTCCTCGTCTTCTGTCAAGACTGTTGGTGGACCCTTCTTTGAAGTAGTGCTCAGGCCACCTAACCAAGTGCTAAGTGTTGTAGTTAGGATTTTCCACTTCTTCGTAACAGCTCTCATCGACATCCCATTTGTTTCAACATCCTCTAGTGCCATGTTCATGTCCTCTAATGACCATTCCCTTTCCTTTGATGCTCTTTCCCATATAATTGGTGGTACAAAAACCTCCTAGACAACCTCAATAGGTTTTGGATTTGTGTTTTCTTCTACAACCAGTTGTTACACATTGGGGACTATTACAGTGTCTTTATGTGTACGAGATGACATCTTTGCAATCTTGGTTTTTGGTTTTGACCTCAATTTACCTTTAGATTGCACCTGTAGATGTTAAAAAAGATGTTTAGAGTAGTTAAAAAAAACAAAAAATTGAACACTGTTGAAGTCACAATGATGCATGAACAGTTTGCATTTATTTAATATGCATCTTGACATTTTGCAATTCAATGCTCTAGTTTTTATGAATAGTTTGTAATGCAAGTGTCCACAATTTGTAATGAAATTGTCTTTATTGTGCATGAATAGTTTTTTTTTATTGTCTTTATTTTGCTTGGTTTTTATGAAAAAATTGTAATACAATTGGCTTTATTGTGCATGTTGACAGTTTGTTCAATTTTATTATTTTAATTTAAATTACTTAGAGTAGATTTGTTTAGTGAGACATGAACAAACATTGGTTAAACATTGTCAAAATGAAATACAATGGTACAGGCGTAGTGAGGTAGAAAACCTCAAGTGAAAGAGAAAGGGAGCTTTCTTGAGTGTAGAGCCTAACAATGAAATGTGGAGAGCCAAACATAAATATATAAAACAAATTTCATAGTAACAATTACATATAGATACATATACGAATAGATATGTATGTATGTATGTATGTATGTATGTATGTATGTATGGAAATATTTCTATGTATTATTTTATTCTTCCATGCACAATATATATATATGCATTATTTTGTTCTTCCATGCACTGAAATATATATAGAAAAATACATATATAGGAAGAGAATAATATAATTGCATAGCATAATATCTTTGAAATGAAATAAAAGTGAATCCATTTTCATTTGATGCAAAGAGGGAGGCAAATATATATATATACAAATATATATATATACAAATATATATATATACAAATATATATATATTTGTATATATATACTCTCAAAAATGTATATATATATATGTAATAATATGTATGTATGTATGGAAATATTTCTATGTATTATTTTTCTTCCATGCCAATATATAGAACATAAATATATAAAACAAATTTCATAGTAACAATTACATATAGATACATATACGAATAGATATGTATGTATGTATGTATGTATGTATGTATGTATGTATGGAAATATTTCTATGTATTATTTTATTCTTCCATGCACAATATATATATATGCATTATTTTGTTCTTCCATGCACAATATATATATAGAAAAATACATATATAGGAAGAGAATAATATAATTGCATAGCAGAATATCTTTGAAATGAAATCAAGTGAATCCATTTTCATATTTGATGCAAAGTAGGGAGGCAAACCACAAACAATCACAATTAAAAGTTTTTCAAACAACTTTTCATTCTTCAAAACCCTATCTTGGCACATTTCCTCAATTCCTTCCAATTCTTCTTGTAGTAATCCAAATAGTTTTTTATAAGCACAACTTTCAAAAATACCCCTCAAACCCAAAAAACAAAAAATATTTCAAATACCCTTTAAGCCTTTTCAAAACATATCTCAAAATCTCATATGGTTCCTTTGGAATATATTCTTCAAATCACTACTGCTACACTGCCCCTTAGCCTAAATAGGCCACTTTTACAAAGCAAAACCCAACTAAACTCTCTCCCAATATTCAATCTCCATTTTAGGACCTTAACTAGGCTATAAAAACTCAGAATCAACAACTTTTGGTAATTGGAACACTCACTAATGTATCAAAACACAAAACCATTGCTTTAGACCTTTCTATGCTTGAAACAAGGAGGGTTTATTAAAACTTCAACCTTCAAGCCTTATTCCACCTTACCAATTCCTCAAACACATCACCATATTTCTTAACATGCTTAATATATCATCTCCCAACCTTACTCATTGCAATTTCATCAAACTACAACTTTTAGCCATCCATTTTAAGCCAAAAACTCACAAAACATCAACTAGGGCAGCATTCAAATTCCTCCAAACCCTACTCCTTGCTCCAAAATCCTACACTAACATCTAAACCTACCCTAATGGTACCCATTCCACCAATTTACAACCTACTCTACTGGTGGAATGGGTCAACAATCCATTTTATCACCTTCAAACCCTTAAACAGGGTTTATAGACCCATCCTCAATAAAAGCCTTCAAACTACCTCTATACCCAATGAAAATCTACCCAATCACAACCAAATTGAAGAATACTCCTTCCACTATCAATTACAGTTCAATTTATATCAAATGGAGAATGTACAGGGCTGTACAGATCTTGGGAGCAGCAAATTTCACTAAAAACATAGAAAAACAAAGTTTCTATTTGTTTTCTTCAACAAAATGTACATCAGAACCTTGCCTCGAATTGTGAGATGCTTTTTTAAACTTGACATGCCAAAAACTAACCAAAAAACTGACCCCAACCAACTTTTGAGCTTCATGACCATTGGTCTTCCACATTTTTGCATTTTTTCAATTTTTTGCATATGACAACTTTTCAATGTTTTGCAACTTTTGCAAAGTGAACCTCTACTGACTCAAATTACATCAAAAATGGTCTAATATGACCTTATTGGACTCAAAAGACTCTAAACACTCTAAACTCTATCAAATGATCTTTTTTGACGAAACTTTCAAAAATGAACTTGGTGCCCCTGCACCATACACTCGGCCTGAAAAGACCTCAAGTCCGTTTAAGGACAAAATTGTAGTAAATCATGCTTGATCATTCCACCTTCTTGTGCTCCAAATTCTCCTTCATGTGGTGATCCCTTCCACTGGATCAGATATTGAAGATTAGTGTCATCCTTTGCACATTTGAACTTGTTGCCACTTAGGTATTGCTCCACCTTCACAAGCTGACCTATTGTATGTCCTCTTAGCTTTCCCTCAACTGAAACTGATGTTGAACTTGCTTTGACGCCTACAAACTGACCTCTCTCAATCTTGTCTTGGACTTCTTTCTTCTTTACCTTCGTTGCATTCCTAAATTCACAAATTTTCTCTTGTCATTCACCTTGGATTACCTTACCTTTTCCCTTCATTTCTTCTTTTAGTTTATCTGCCTCAAGAACCTTTGTGTTATCAAGTTCATAAACCTCTGTAGTAATAGAATTAAACTTCCTTCTAACATCTTTTGAAACCACAGAACAAAGTACTTTCCCTATCATAATGTTATCGTGCCAATCTTGCACTTCCTCAACCAATTCATCCTTGACCTTATCTTGACCTATTTTTGTCATCAATTCATTAATCTTTCCTTCCAACATTGGATCACTCTTCAAACTTGTTGTCTCAACATCTTCTTCCTTTATAGTGGCTGCAAACTCATCATTTTTTCCTTCCATAAATGTTATAAACTCCTTGCAAAACATTATCACCTTAGCTACCTTGGTTTGTTCCTTCACATCTTCCACCAATGGAGTTAATGTAAAAGTACTTCCATCTTTCTCAATCTGATGCGTATTGTTTCTTCCATCGTAAATGGCATGTCTATCAAATTTCCATGGTATTCCAAGTAACAAATGACAACAATCCATGGGAAATACATCACAAAGAATCTTGTCCTTATATCCACCAATGTTAGACTCAACCAAAGCTTTTTCATTCACCAAAATAGATTGATCATCATTCAACCAAGACTCTCTATAAGGTGTTTCATGAGGAATTTTCTCTAGCTTCATTTTTTCAACCATTTCATTAGACACCATATTAGTAGTACTCCCTAAATCTATCACTACCTTACATGCATTTCCTTTGCACTTGCAGGTGGTCTTGAAAAGCGTTCTTCTTTGAGTCATCTTGTTCTCCTTGGATTCCTTAAGGAGTGTTCTTCTAACCATCAAAGTTTCCCAAACTTCTAGAGCAACAAGTTGATAGGAGAATGAATACTCTCACAATCATCCTCTTGTACCAATTGTACCATCTTATCACCACCACTTGAAGTAGAACCTTGTTTCTGTGGACACCTCCATGCTACATGGCCAAACTAATTGCAATGATAAAATCTACCTAAAAATGAACTTGAACCTCTACCTCCACCAAATCTTCCTCCAAAACCTCTAAAGCCACCTCTTTGATCAGCAACTTGGTCTTTGTTTTTGCATGTATCTTCTTGGTCTTCATAAGTCTGCCTTGTACCTCTTCCTCTATTGGTGTTGCCTCTGCCTCTTCCTTTTCTTTCTTGCCTTATTTTCAGTTTCTCTTCTACCCTAGCAGCCAATTGGAAACATTCTTCAACTAATTTAGGCATATCCAAACTTAATTCATCTTGAATTTGATACCTTATCCCACACATATACCTTGCAATCTTTTCATTTTCATCTTCAACGTGACCAACCCTAATGCTCAACTTGTGAAATTCTTCAGTGTAAGCCATGACATCTTTATCCTTCTTCTTTAAAATTTGCAGCTTCTTGAATGTTTGTATAGCATGATCACTTGGAAAAAAATGACTCTTGATCTTTGACACCATCCTATCCCATGAACTAATTTTTGTTTTCCCCTTCTTCAATCTTTCCTCTTGAACATAATTGCACCATGTCAAAGCAGGAACTTTCAATTTGGTCTTAGAAAACTTTACCTTTTGATCATCTACAACCTCCTTATACTTGAAGTAGTTATCCAGTGCATCTATCCAATCCAATACCTCTTCATCATCCAACTTTCCATTATACATTTGCACATCTATTTTCTCACCAAAAGCATCTCCTCTAGCATCCTTGAACATCTTCACCATCATTCTCTCATCTGAATCCAAATCATCGCCTTGGACTCTTCCACTTGGAGGGTTTTAATCCTCACCCTCTTCCTCTCGGTTACTTTCCTCTTCAGTGGCCTTTCCTCTTCTTTGACTTGTCTCTAATGCTGCAAACCTAGCTAATATTGCTTCTTGTGACTCTTTCAAAAACTTAATCTCCTTTGCAAGTACTACACTACCTTTAGGAGGCATCTTATCCTTCAACTTTCCACTTTTCTCTTCTTCAATCTTCAAATTTTCACCCTCAAAAGATCTAATACCTATGCTCTGATACCAATTCATGTAGAGTAGGGAGGAAAACCACAAACAATCACAATTCAAAGTGTTTCAAACAGCTTTTCATTCTTGAAAACCCTATCTTGGCACATTTCCTCAATTCCTTCCAATTCTTCTTGTAGTAATGAAAATAGTGTTTTCTAAGCACAACTTTCAAAAATACCCCTCAAACCTAGAAACCAAAAGATGTTTCAAACACCTTTTAAGCCTTTTCAAAACATATCTCAAAATCTCATATGGTTCCTTTAGAATATATCCCTCAAATCACTACTACTACACTTCCCCTTAGCCTAAATAGGCCACTTTTACATAGCAACACCCAACTAAACTCTCTCCCAATCTTCAATCTCATAATCAACAAATTTTGGTAATTGGAACTCTCACTAATGCATCAAAACACAAAACCCTTGCTTTAGACCTTTCTATGCTTGAAACAAGGAGGGTTTACTAAAACTTCAACCTCCAAGCCTTATTCCACCTTACCAATTCCTTAAACGCATCATCATATGTCTGTACATGCTTAATAAATCATCTCCCAACCTTACTACAATTTCATCAAACTACAACTTATAGCCATCTATTTTAAGCCAGAAACTCACATAACATCAACTAGATCAGCATTCAAATTCCTCCAAACCCTACTCCCTGCTCCAAAATCCTAGACTAACATCTAAACCTACCCTAATGATACCCATTCCACTAGTTTACAGCCTACTCTACCAGTGGAATGGGTCAACAATCCATTTTATCACCTTCAAACCCTTAAACAGGGTTTACAGACCCATCCTCAGTAAAAGCCTTCAAACTACCTCTATACCCAATGAAAATCTACCCAATCATAGCCAAATTGAAGAAGACTCCTTCCACTATCAATTACAGTTCAATTCATATCAAATGGAGAATGTATGAGGCCATACAGATCATGGGAGCAACATATTTCACTGAAAAACATAGAAAATCAAAGTTTCTATTTGTTTTCTTCAACAAGATGTACATCAAAACCCTGCCTCAAATTGTGAGAGGATTTTTTAAATTTGACACACCGAAAACTAACCAACAAACTGAACCTAGCCAACTTTTGAGCTTCATGACTGTTGGTCTTCCACATTTTTGCATTTTTTCAATTGTTTGCATATGACAACTTTTCAATGTTTTGCAACTTTTGCAAAGTGAACCTCTAGTGACTCAAATTACATCAAAAATGGTCTATTATGACCTTATTGGACTCAAAAGAATCAAAACACCCTAAAATCTATCAAATGACGTTGTTTGAACAAATTTGCAAAAATGAACTTGGTGCCCCTACACCAATATTTGGGAATAACAAACAAATATTAAAGGCAAATTGCAGAGTTAGTTTGTGCATTGTCAAAGAGAGGACTACAAGTGCATGGCAGAAAACCCTATAATTGTGAAACAATGAAACCATAAAAAATTTTGGTAGTAACAATGAAATAAAAATTGTATTTTGTAGACAGAACTATTGTGAATGGAAAAATAGAATAATACGATTGCATGGTAGAATATCTTCGAAATGAAAACCAGTCACACCATATATATGTATGGAAATATATAAGTATGGAAATATGTCTATGTATTATTTTTTTCTTCCATGTACAATATGTATATATATGTATATAATTGTGTGACTGAATAACTTTGGAATGAAAACAAGTGAATCCATTTTCATATTTGGGAATAACAAACAAATATTAAAGGAAAATTGCAGAGTTAAAGTTTATGCACTTTTAAAGAGAAAACCCTGTAATTTTGAACAAGTGAAACTCTTTCCATGTTTGGTAGTAACAATCAAATGAAAAAAGAATTTCACAGACATAACTATTGTGCATGGAAGAACTGAATAATACATAAACATGCTAGAATATCTTCAAAATGAAAACCAGTCATACCATTTTCATATTTTGGAATAACATGAGAATATTATAAGAAAATTGCAGAGATGAAGTCTTGCAATGAGGAAGACATGAATGCAAATGCATGGTAGAAACCCTCGAAATGATAAGCATTAAAGCCCTATGAATATTTCCTAGTAACAAGCAAATATATTGTATCCATTTCCATATTTTGGAATAATAAACAAATTGCAGAGTTAAAGTTTGTGCAATGACAAACACACGAATACAAGTGCATGGATGAAAACTAGTTAAACCCTTTCCATATTTTGTCAAACAAATCTAATAGTAATGAAAAACCATTTAAACCAGTCAAACCCATTTCATATTTCATATAAAGAAGCAAATATGAAAAGCACAATGCAGAGTAAACGTCGTGCAATGAATAATACAAGATTAGGAATAAGACAATATATTGAAATGAACAATGCAGGGTAAACGTCGTGCATGGACGAATATAGAGGAAAGGAAAACTAGTGAAACCCTGAACTTGAATTGAAATGACTTGACATTCATATAAAGTGTAAGTTGAAACCCTAGATATTGAGTTACAAGTCAATGTGATAAAAATTGGCATCCCATACAACATGTTTGCATTCATAGGCCGCTAGAATTTGTAGCAGTAGAATACCTATAGCTTGTTAGGATGTTGGTGTTGTTGCCTCTGGACTTTCTTCATATTTCTGGACCAAATTGTATAACTGATAATGAAAGTGAGATGTACTAAATGGAAATTGTAAGAGATTAAGTAATGCATTTTTGAATTTGAAAATATCCTTATATGTTTAATGCTAGTTTGGTGTGGAGTCTTTAATTCCTATCCTTTTATTTTCAAATTTGAAATCTTCATCAGATGCCTTCAATTTCAGAGTTTGTATGTATTAATGGCATGCAATCCTTGTTTGCTTGACATGAGATTTTGGTGGTTGTAGGTGGGAAAAATAGGAGGAACCAATAGTAGAGACGTTTGATTTGACAGATGGGACACATATGAATTATTTCTTTTCGTTTGAGTGTTGTGTTGGTGGGAAAGTGGGATGGGGGTTCATCTAGATTGGATTTGGTGATGGGAAATTCTTGGCTCGTAGTTCTACTCGTGGCATCCCAAGTGCCCGAAAGTTGGTTGTGATGCAATGCAAGTGGTAACATTATAGGGGAGCTTGGGTTATACTAATTTTATATTTTGAGCACATGTTTTAAACCGAGGGGCCAGTAACAAGCAATATGGCTTGTATATTTTTCGTGTCAAATGTGCTTTGAATATTCTCTGACATGTAAGACTGTGAATATCTATTTGTTTATGGGACAAATATTCTCTGATTATAATATAATTTTGACAGTATAGTGATACATGTAACTTTGTTGACTTTGTGGGTGAAAACTGATTTACATTTTCGTATTAA
>VDFB02356865.1:0-16322 GCA_007258455.2 Sequoia sempervirens
CTTCATCTTCTGTCTCTTGATTTCCTTGTAACAATCCTCTTGCATCTATTTATATCATCCGTGAATCGTCCAACCCTTAACATGTCAGCCCAATTACAATGGCTAGTAAAATAACGTGCCAACTCAGATAGGTTGGCCCAAACAATAAAAAAATATAATGAAATTCAATCAAGGTTGGCCACAACAAATCTAGGACCCAAATCAACATCCTCGATCATGAAACAACTTCAAAGATTACTCCTCGAAGATCCAAAACACGTCACAACACCTTGTCAGCCACGAACAAGGTAAACTTGACCTCAAAAAAGAAAATCACCAATCATGGGCACACAGATCAATTTGGACCAACAACGCACAATCTGGAAACATCCAAGATCATCATGAATCACCATAGAAACTTTCGCAACAAATTCACTTAATGGAAACACGCCATCTTCCCTTAGGAACACCAACTGGAATAACTGAATAACTGTTAGCACACAAATCTTCACAACTTGATCAATCCTTCATGCAGATCCTTGAAACTTAACATAGTTAAACTAGACGTATTTAACAAAAAAACCTTTAATCCACAACCTCTAATCATCCACATACTGGGCTAGCCACACTGATGGATAAACTGAACTTCACTGTCAACTGCCTCAACTTTTTAAGACTTTCGGATGCCACTGCATCAGACTCTCAGGGTTATTTGAAAAGTGAGCCTCTTCACTTTGGTCTATACTATATCAAATCCAATATAATCTCCTCAAATAGGTTTGACGATCTGTCTATGGGTACTTGCAACTGCCTCAAGGTCGGCGTTCTATTCAAGTCCACCCTAAAAACTACCTCAAGCTCTACTAGGTTCGGCACTCTACCTGTAGTCCTTGCACTGCCTCACTGGTCGGCGATTTGAGCAAGCCGACCCTGCAAGTTTCCTCTAGTTCTTCATCTTGTCATGGTCAAGGTTTGGTGATCTACTTGCAAGCCTTGCACTACCTCACTGGTTGGCAGTCTGAATAAGCCTTCTCCGCAAGTTGCCTCAAGATCATTCACTTTTACTTCACTCTAGTACAAAAGCTTTCTCGAGAAGATCAATGCTTCACCTTCTTCCGGTTCCACTATGCAATCTAATTCCTCCAAAGGTTCCCCTTCCTCAAGATAAACTAGTTCAAGTTCCTCTTCATCTGCACGAACTATCTCTGCATCCTTTAGTGCTTCTCTTTCATTAGGTTCTTGATGACATTTAATGCTTGATTCCTTCTTCCTCCAAACTCCTCTATGCTCTGCATAAGGTATTCTTTCTCTGCAACTTGATCCATCTTTTCCTCCAACATATGAATTCTTCCATCTGTACAATCTTCTAAGAATACAAGTAACATGTTTCCACTTTGCTCCCATCTTCTTACAACCTGTCATAGGATTTCTCCTTCTCATCTTATTCCAACACATCTTCTCATAATGATTCCTCAACCCACATAACTTACAAGGATGTAGATCCCAACACAATTCCCTTTCATGTCCATGCCTATTACAATGTGAAAAATACATAATTTTTCTTTTCTGATTCAAACTTTCAATAAAATCCTTACCTCGGTCATATCCAAGGCCTTCACTCTTTGATCTCACTATTGGTTTAATAGGTTCTATAATTCCTTGCTGCTTCTTTCCCAATCCTTTTCCTTCATATCCCATTCTCTGCATGATTTTGAAACCAATGCCATCACCAACAATTGCAGGATTCATTACAATGTCATCTTCAACTTCACCTTCTAAAGAAACTTCTATAACATCACACAAATCATTAGTATCACAAGAAACATCACAACCTTCAGGCTTAGATCTCATTTTCTCATTCTTCTTTTGGCATGCTATAAGTGACTGCTCCAACTGATCAACATGTTCTTAAAACCAGATATTTCCTCCTTCTGCAAACTGTTCTCCTCATTCAACTCTTTCAAACTTTCCTCTAGATCTCGGTTCCTCTTTTCCAACCTTTTAAACAACTTGAATCCTTCTAAAAATTCCTTTTCCAAATCCTCAAACATATCCAACTCTGCTTCTAATTCTTCATTTCTTCTTCTTACAATTTTCAGTTCTTCAAGAGCATCATACTTGTCTTCTCTTAGTTCTTTCATCTTCTCTATCAATTTTGCATTACACTTTCTAATTTCGCACAATTCTTCCTCCCAAGTGTCCCTTTCACATACTAGGGTTTCATTTTCCTTCATCCACTTCCAAATTAGATAAACAACCAAATCTGAATGCTTACAGAATCTTTCTTGCCTCAATCTCTCTTCTAGAGTTTCACACTTCTTTCAACACTGTCTTCCAACAGATCCACAACCAATAAACAGACTCGCAACCAGCTTTGATACCATTTGATGTAGTCAAGGTAGGAGGATCCAATTAAGTACAGTCCAGCCTTGCAGGCTAACACACTAACTTGATGATCACACAGATATGCAACAAAATTTTAATAGTTAATCAACATAAAGATAAAAGACATTCATGAACATTGGACACAAGATTTATCCTGGGAAAACCCTAATAGGGAAAAACCTAGCCTTCAAAGCTCATCCACACTATATTAGATCTCAAAAACACATTGCAAATTCCTCTTGGGCTTACAAATTCTAGGCCACAGCCCAGGGATTCCAAATAATTCATATAACAATTTTTCATCGACTTCTTTTCCTGCTCCACACACTCTCTACTTTGAGAACCTCCCGGATTAGAAGACTTCATCACCGTGCTTCATTCTTCACACTATCGAGCACCTTATTGATCCCTTCATCTTCTATCTCTTGATTTCCTTGTAACAATCCTCTTGCATCTATTTATATCATCCGTGAATCGTCCAACCCTTAACATGTCAGCCCAATTACAATGGCTAGTAAAATAACGTGCCAACTCAGATAGGTTGGCCCAAACAATAAAAAAATATAATGAAATTCAATCAAGGTTGGCCACAACAAATCTAGGACCCAAATCAACATCCTCGATCATGAAACAACTTCAAAGATTACTCCTCGAAGATCCAAAACACGTCACAACACCTTGTCAGCCACGAACAAGGTAAACTTGACCTCAAAAAAGAAAATCACCAATCATGGGCACACAGATCAATTTGGACCAACAACGCACAATCTGGAAACATCCAAGATCATCATGAATCACCATAGAAACTTTCGCAACAAATTCACTTAATGGAAACACGCCATCTTCCCTTAGGAACACCAACTGGAATAACTGAATAACTGTTAGCACACAAATCTTCACAACTTGATCAATCCTTCATGCAGATCCTTGAAACTTAACATAGTTAAACTAGACGTATTTAACAAAAAAACCTTTAATCCACAACCTCTAATCATCCACATACTGGGCTAGCCACACTGATGGATAAACTGAACTTCACTGTCAACTGCCTCAACTTTTTAAGACTTTCGGATGCCACTGCATCAGACTCTCAGGGTTATTTGAAAAGTGAGCCTCTTCACTTTGGTCTATACTATATCAAATCCAATATAATCTCCTCAAATAGGTTTGACGATCTGTCTATGGGTACTTGCAACTGCCTCAAGGTCGGCGTTCTATTCAAGTCCACCCTAAAAACTACCTCAAGCTCTACTAGGTTCGGCACTCTACCTGTAGTCCTTGCACTGCCTCACTGGTCGGCGATTTGAGCAAGCCGACCCTGCAAGTTTCCTCTAGTTCTTCATCTTGTCATGGTCAAGGTTTGGTGATCTACTTGCAAGCCTTGCACTACCTCACTGGTTGGCAGTCTGAATAAGCCTTCTCCGCAAGTTGCCTCAAGATCATTCACTTTTACTTCACTCTAGTACAAAAGCTTTCTCGAGAAGATCAATGCTTCACCTTCTTCCGGTTCCACTATGCAATCTAATTCCTCCAAAGGTTCCCCTTCCTCAAGATAAACTAGTTCAAGTTCCTCTTCATCTGCACGAACTATCTCTGCATCCTTTAGTGCTTCTCTTTCATTAGGTTCTTGATGACATTTAATGCTTGATTCCTTCTTCCTCCAAACTCCTCTATGCTCTGCATAAGGTATTCTTTCTCTGCAACTTGATCCATCTTTTCCTCCAACATATGAATTCTTCCATCTGTACAATCTTCTAAGAATACAAGTAACATGTTTCCACTTTGCTCCCATCTTCTTACAACCTGTCATAGGATTTCTCCTTCTCATCTTATTCCAACACATCTTCTCATAATGATTCCTCAACCCACATAACTTACAAGGATGTAGATCCCAACACAATTCCCTTTCATGTCCATGCCTATTACAATGTGAAAAATACATAATTTTTCTTTTCTGATTCAAACTTTCAATAAAATCCTTACCTCGGTCATATCCAAGGCCTTCACTCTTTGATCTCACTATTGGTTTAATAGGTTCTATAATTCCTTGCTGCTTCTTTCCCAATCCTTTTCCTTCATATCCCATTCTCTGCATGATTTTGAAACCAATGCCATCACCAACAATTGCAGGATTCATTACAATGTCATCTTCAACTTCACCTTCTAAAGAAACTTCTATAACATCACACAAATCATTAGTATCACAAGAAACATCACAACCTTCAGGCTTAGATCTCATTTTCTCATTCTTCTTTTGGCATGCTATAAGTGACTGCTCCAACTGATCAACATGTTCTTAAAACCAGATATTTCCTCCTTCTGCAAACTGTTCTCCTCATTCAACTCTTTCAAACTTTCCTCTAGATCTCGGTTCCTCTTTTCCAACCTTTTAAACAACTTGAATCCTTCTAAAAATTCCTTTTCCAAATCCTCAAACATATCCAACTCTGCTTCTAATTCTTCATTTCTTCTTCTTACAATTTTCAGTTCTTCAAGAGCATCATACTTGTCTTCTCTTAGTTCTTTCATCTTCTCTATCAATTTTGCATTACACTTTCTAATTTCGCACA
Organism: Sequoia sempervirens; assembly: GCA_007258455.2. NCBI lineage: Eukaryota > Viridiplantae > Streptophyta > Pinopsida > Cupressales > Cupressaceae > Sequoia > Sequoia sempervirens. The sequence goes on from VDFB02356865.1 coordinate 4,935, forward strand.
ATTCTTCCTCCCAAGTGTCCCTTTCACATACTAGGGTTTCATTTTCCTTCATCCACTTCCAAATTAGATAAACAACCAAATCTGAATGCTTACAGAATCTTTCTTGCCTCAATCTCTCTTCTAGAGTTTCACACTTCTTTCAACACTGTCTTCCAACAGATCCACAACCAATAAACAGACTCGCAACCAGCTTTGATACCATTTGATGTAGTCAAGGTAGGAGGATCCAATTAAGTACAGTCCAGCCTTGCAGGCTAACACACTAACTTGATGATCACACAGATATGCAACAAAATTTTAATAGTTAATCAACATAAAGATAAAAGACATTCATGAACATTGGACACAAGATTTATCCTGGGAAAACCCTAATAGGGAAAAACCTAGCCTTCAAAGCTCATCCACACTATATTAGATCTCAAAAACACATTGCAAATTCCTCTTGGGCTTACAAATTCTAGGCCACAGCCCAGGGATTCCAAATAATTCATATAACAATTTTTCATCGACTTCTTTTCCTGCTCCACACACTCTCTACTTTGAGAACCTTTTGGATCAGAAGACTTCATCACCGTGCTTCATTCTTCACACTATCAAGCACCTTATTGATTCCTTCATCTTCTGTCTCTTGATTTCCTTATAACAATCCTCTCACCTCTATTTATATCATCCATGAATCGTCCAACCCTTAACATGTCCCAATTACAACGACTAGTAAAATAACGTGCCAACTTGGATAGGTCGGCCCCAAACAATAACAAATTATAATGCAAATCAATCAAGGTTGAACACATAAAATACAGGACCCAAATCAACATCCTTGATCATGAAAGAACTTTAAAGATTACTCCTCGAAGATCCACAACATGTCACAACACCCTGTCAGCCAAGAACAAGGTAAACTTGACCTCACAAAGAAAAATCACCTATCGCTAGCACATAGATCAATGTCGACCAACAAAACATGATTTGTAAACATCCGCGATCATCAAAAATCACCATAGACACATCCACAACAACTTCACATACTGGAATCACATCATCTTCCCTTAGGAACACCAACTAGAATAACTGAACAACTGTCAGCACACAGATCTTCACAACTCGATCGATCCGTCATGCAGATCCCTAAAACTTAACATAGTTAAAATAGACGTACTTAGCAACAAAACCTTTAATCCACAAACTCTAATCATCCACATACTGGGCTAGCCACGTTGATGCCTAAACTGAACTTCACTGTCAACTGCCTCAACTTTTGAAGATTTCTGGATGCCCATGCATCGGACACATTTCATACTTCACCATAAAGAATTACTAGCTGCACTTCTCTGGCCAATTTCACCCACATACACACTACATAGATCGCCACACATTGCAATGAATGTATTGTATATAATGCAACTATCCAAAACATCAGGTGGGACGGCCTAATTGAATTGTGCCATGCACCATAACTGTGACCCGAAAAAGACAACATATGCCTTGCAAAAGAACCAAGAGCATGCGCAGCATCAGTAGTTAGCTTGACCATAAATCATCCCGCCATTTTCGCCCATGCTTCCAGCTCCGCTTTGCTTGATTTACCGCTGGGTGACCATATTGTTGAATGGGACAACTAAGGAAAGGGTGAATTAGTTTTCACTCAATGAAACTTTAACCATATGGAACTGAATCCAAATCTATTTCATGAAGAGATTCATTAATGAAATGGGCGAAAATCATCATGAAAATAGTAACGCTAGATTTATGTGGAAAACCTAATGAGAAAAAGAAACCGCGATTGAGGATTAACTCACACTATGAGAATATAAAAATGATTACAAAAGACTCACTACTGAGATAAGGGATCCTTTACTTTGAAATGAGGACCACTTATCGGATCACCATAGTGCCACAACTTCAGAGATATTGCCAGGAGGACCGAAGATGACTCCTTTGCCCTTAATACAAAGTTATGAAACTGTAGCAAAGATAGCCGATGAATTACGTGGTGGAATTCGATTTCCAGGTGATTCTGTAAAGATGATCTTTGCATGTCGAAGTCACTCAATACTTTTGATCTTATCACACACTTTTTGTCTTCGCCTGATTTGCTTATTTTGATCTGTTGCAACCACACACTTTTTTGTCTCTATGTCCTTCTTGCATAACCTCACATCCCTTTCTTTTCCAGAGAGACACATATGTATATATATGTATCTTACACATCAATTAGGTCGGCCAAAACATCCATAAAGTATTGCACATGCTAAGTCGGCCAAGATCTTCAAATATTTGACTCATAGTTTGTCACATGGTAGGAACTGAACCTAAAACCAACATATCAGACCACACATAACATTCATCTTCAATAACTTTCGATAAATGAGTCATATATGCAGTACTGTGTTGACATCAATGACAACCATTTGATGCAACCTTCAACCTCCAACAATCTCCCCCTTTGTCATTGATGGCAACACAAGATGTGAAAAGACAACAACAACAACCTTTGTAAATATTTTAATGAGATGAAATGATTTTCATTTTTCACATGCTTCCTTTCTCCCTTTTTCCCTTTTTCACATGCTCTCTCTCTCCCCCTTTGAAATCAATGACAAAAAAAGTTCTCTCTCCTTTACTTCAAAATTTTTACAAAAAGGTTATCAAAAATGATTCTTTACCTCAATCCTTCTTTCCTTAAAATATTTCCTTGTATTTTTCTTTCAGTTTCGGAAGACATTTCTTCTAGGAATCCACTGCCATCTTGATGTATAGAAAATAACTGCTATTCTTCCCTATTGAATCAATTATTTCCAAAAGAGTATCCAAAATAGCAATATTCTATGCATTTTTCTCAACATCCACCAAGAGACCGGAAAGTTGTTCCAATCTTAACTCAATTATCTCTTTGAATTTCCAAAAAGTCTTCACAATACCATCCCTTTGTACCATGATGACTGCAAGATCAGATTGTAAGGAATTGATCCCTTTCTTTTGTGTTCCATCCTTGTCATTAAGAACATCATATGTTTTTCCAATAGAGTTCAATTCATGCTCAATAGTATCAATTTTTGTTCTGTAGTTCCCAATAGCAATAGGCCACCAAAGACAATACCTATACACACTGTTTACACTCTTGATGTAGGTCTTTAGTTCATTTATACTCTCAATCAACCTCTTTTGTGCATTTCAACATCTTTCTTCTAAAGCCAATTGAATTTCATCTTTTTTTGTTGTTTCACTAGGTGATTGTTCCCTTAATCCATCTTCAATCTATTCAATCAATAATTTTGGTAAAATACTTTTCAATTCGCTTAGATCAATATCATTATGAATTATGTAAATAACTAGAGCATATGTAATATCATACTATTCATATGATGGTCGAGACAACCATATATCTCCAATCTTCTTCATCCCATCAGGTTTCTCAAGAAACTTTAACATCTTTTCTTTAGTAACATCTTCATCATAATTTGTCGATACCAGATCAAGTGCTTCTACAATTTTTGCTTCCTTTTCTTCTTCCTTCTCCTCCGTCTTCAACTTCTTCATTTCCAGAGGGAGACATGAACTGATTCTTCTTGTTTTCCTCTTCCCAAAGGAGAATCCTTCCTCAGACATCATAACCGGACTGGAAACCACACCAGAATTCCATGCATTTATTTTAATTTCAAAATACTCTTTGCAAACCTTTTCCTTTTCTTATCATTGGTTTGATTATGGTGTGAATTATAAGTGCCCTTTGATCTCCTGTTACCCCAGTTAGGGCTTCGACCTCTTTGTTCTTTACATATTTCTTGATTGGAACAACTATGTTATTGCATAATCCTGTTATTGCTGCAATTGCCTCCTTCGTGATCTCATAGGGTTTGTCAAAGATCATTTGATCACCTTGAATTCTGCTTAAAATAACCTGAATAATGTCCACATTTGAAAATTATGGAAATTCGCTCCAAATGTCTAAACCCTTGTGCCCTAAATTCTTGACCTTTTGCATTTTCTCAACTGAAAGAGAAGTCTCAAGATTTCAAATCTTTTCATGATCAAATTCATCAATCTGTAACTTACTCAATTTCTGTGATTTGTTGCTACGTGAACTAAATACCAGCATTTCCTTTGACTCCATTGCTTCAGCCTTGTTCTCCATAATTTCGCTTGCTATTAACCCTAGCTCTTTATTTCTCAACTCATTCACTTCAAATGAAAATGACCACTCAATCCTCCTTATTTAATTTATCGCTTTTAGGGTTTCATCATAAAGGATAATTTATTGATCGTGAAATCATCATTTGTACTTTAGTCGTTCAGTTCCTCCTTCCACCAAAGTTTTCAACCATTTTTTGAAATGCACTACAAGTAAAAGGGTTTCAAAAATCATTTGTAATGCTTGTTTTCTGCCAGAATTTCCTTCATTTCCTTCAGGATGAAAATTCACATCGCATATCCTTATGTCATCGCATGAAACTTCTTATACTGTTACAAGACATAATAACCCACCCAAAATAACCCTGGACAAAATAACCCGGTCACAATAACCCAAGGACAAAATAACCCAGGGTCATAATAACCCATGGAGAGAATATCCCCATAAGAATATAGAGAAAGGAAAACAAAATTTATAAATTACATGGGTTATTCTGTCCATGGGCTATTTTGGCCATGGGTCATTCTGTCCATGGGTTATTATGACCCCAGGTTATTTTGTCCTTGGGTTATTATGACGGGGTTATTGTGTCTAGGGTTATTGGGGTCGGGTTATTATGTCTTTATACCCTCTTATACCAGGGGTTTGATAGATTTTTCTGTGATTGCTCCCCCTAAAGAAATTACTAGATTTAGTTCATAGAAAAGGTATCCGCACTAGATGTAGATACAAGATTATCTGATTTTTCCTTGTTCTCTGATTCTTCTTTCTTTCTCTAGATCTTTTCCATTTCTCTCCTCACTTCTTCTAGATTTACCTTGTTTATAAGCTTGTTCTTGTATTCCAGATTCAGTTTCTTCCCAACTTTTCTCTTACAAAATTTTGAGATATGTCTTGGTTTGTTGCAAGAGTGACATACAACAAATATTTTATCAAGAGAGTTTGTATTCATCTTTGTCCTGCACTGATTAGCCTTTTATCCAAAAATATTGCATGTGTAATAGTAGCCTTAAAAAGAATGAAATATTCTATCGATATTAAATCTATTCATCATTATCTGACTTTTGCATTATGTAGATCTATGTTCAACCTTGTCGCAAACATAGCATTGTCCACCAAAGAATCCAACACTTTGAATTAATCTGTTCTAGTTCATCATTCTTCTACATTCTATTGCTCTATGTCCGTTATACCGCGAGTAACAAAATACGGCTTAAAAAGATGTGCCAACTTTGATTGATAGGCTGTTAGTTGCTAGATTTATCCTTTGCCGGTGTCGTCCTTCTCTTGTCACTTACGATATGGCATTTCGCCGAAGAAATTCCTTTGATTGTTCATTTTGGAAACTAGGATGAGTCTTTGGGCATGCGCTAACCAATCTGGAGCCACCTTTATCGCCAAATGGAAACCGGGATGGGGAAATCAATTCAATGAACATGTGGTGCCTTCGGTGCCTTTCCGGATTAGATTTTGAAATTACCTGTTCCAAGATTGTCACATTTTCTATCTTTGATGACCATTTCTATATTTTGCTTTCCATTTTAAATTTCGGAATCAGTAGCGCATTTATATAAACTTCTGATTGTGCCTGGTAAACTTTTAGCGTGACGATTGGTCTTTGGCGCTTGACGCCCTCTAGTACCACGAGGGTGGGGAACTGAACCTAACGTGACCAACCTCTGTGGAAAGATTTAGCAAACAGGCTGGGCCCCAACCCATTTTCTTTTCAATTTCCAATTTCAGGTTCTCATTTTGTTCTTTTTCTTTCTTCGGTTTCATGCGTTTTCTTGGTCTCTTTTCTTCTTTTAGTTCTACGGTTAAACTTCTTTTATGCTTCAATTTCATAGAATTTTTGGATCCTGATTTCTTACAATTTTTGAATACATTCCTGCTTGACATTTTCTTTAGGTCTTCCAATCTCCTTTTCACGAGGTCTACGCTCTCAATTGTTCATTTAATTGGTTAACTAAATCATTTTAGTTACCTTTGAATCTCCTTCAAGCTGTTAAACTTATTCCAAAGGACCACGCGTTGATGCCAATTGTTGAACAGGAAAACTGAGAGGGAGGGTGAATCAGTTGTCACCTAATTAAAAACTTTAACTATATACTAGAACTAGATCCAAATACTGCATGAAGGATTCATTAATAAATGCAAAATTGAAAGTCATCACATAAACACAGTAATGCCGAATTTACGTGGAAAACCCAATGAGGGAAAAACCACAGTGAGGGTTAACTCACACTATAGAGAATATCGAAACCAATTACAAAAGGGCCCACTACCTGAGATAAGGCTCATTTCTTGAAATAAGGACCCACTATCCGGACTCACTGTTAATAGGGCTACAACCCAGAGGCCTCACTACCACAGAGCTACAAAGAAGATGGCTCACTTCCAGAATACAAAAGTTATGGCTTACTGCTAAAAGAGAACTGATGAATTACACCTTTTCTTGTGCCAGATGAAGTTTTGTAAAGATAGTAATGCATATCAGAAGTCACTCAATACTTCTGATCTGATGCCTGCACTTTTTTTGTGGTGTAGTTCACTTATTCTAATCTGCTGCCCTTTCTATCTGTCCTTCTTGCATAACTACATCCCTCTTTCTGGAGACACACACCGCATGTACTCTTCGCCTTAATATTATCATGCAGCGGTGAATGAAGCGCCATAAAGTATTGCACATGCTAAGTTGGCCAAGATCTTCAAATATCTGACTCATAGTTTGTCACATGGTAGGAACCGAACCTAAAACCAACATATCGGACCACACATAACAGTCATCTTCAATGTGAAACAAATTTTGGTAAACGAGTCATATATGCAGTACTGTGTTGACATCAATGACAACCATTTGATGTAACCTTCAACCTCCAACACATATAACAAAACTGGTGAAGCCATAACGAAATGAACCAACTATTCACTCACAACTCGACACACGGTCTACCAAATCACTTTCCACATGGAGCATACACACTAGTGAACACTTCCTCAAAACTGCATAGAAAAATATTCATCCGTGGTGGAATGCAAAGCATTCCAACATACACTCTGTCACAACAACTCTATCATTTCAAGAGCCGATACTTTGTAAACATTATCGTTGACCACGAAAGATATACAAGCTTGAATATTTGGATTTAGAGACCTTCAACATGCATCAACATTACCTCAAAACTGTGTGACCAAATTCTTCATAGCAAAGCAATGCGGACCACAAAACTGGTTCATTAAACACTGAAAACTATACACTAGGACTCGAGTAAATCTACAAAGCATTTGATTTTCATCAGACCAACACTACTGTATCTCTATAATGAGTTGTCATCAATGAAAATACCATACACTATCATGCTCATGAATCTTCAACAATCTCCGCACACCACACATCAACATCGTCTATACATCATCATGCTCATGTTGCCAACAACCCAAGTCTTCAACATTTTTTACCTTACAAGAACATTTAAATATTTTTGATGTGAAAGGGAAGTAAAATGTCTAGTTTCCATATAAAGTTTTATTTGGATGTATTAAAATCCTTATAAATAATTTTATATAATTTTTTTCCCTTGAAAAATATTCATGATGTATTCCCTCATGTTATTAACCAATTCTTTTCCTATGGTCACTTTATTATGCCATGTAACAATTTATTTTTCACTTTTATTAGCACCTTTTGTATCTATCGTTGCCCATAAAACATGCACTTGCCATTTTGGTTGGCCTCTTAATGTTTTATGATAAGATGAGTTTGGAAATTGTTTATATATTGCTTGATCCCTTTATTAATACCTGAAGTGTCTTATAAATAATCAATTCATATGTACCTTGCCTTTATTCTTCTTTTTTATTCAAATCCTTAGTGAAATAAATTATCTAGTTTATAATGCTATGATTTTAAAAAACATTAGTCATTTTAATATCTTGATTTATTTACTATTTCTCTAAGATGGGGAATTCATGGTTCATTTGGATATTTGCAAGAATTTGTGTTTCATTTGGAGGAACAAATATAAAATGTCTTGATGAAAATGTCTTTATGGAAAATGTCCAATTGGAAATGCCTTGAGTTAAAATGTCCAATTGGAAATGTATTGATGGAAAATATCTAGTCGAAAATTTTCATGATGGAAATGTTTTAATGGAAAATGCCCCAATGGAGAATGTCTCGATGGAAAATGTCTAGTTTAAAATGTCTTGATGAAAAACTTCCAATTTGAAATATCCAGTTGTAATGTTGCTAGATTTTGTGCTCCAAGTGGACATTTGCAAGATTGAGCTCCAAGTGGAATTTTGTAGGATTTCTGGCTCCAAGAGGACTTTTGTGGGATTTTGGGCTCCAAGTGTACTTTTATGAGATTTTGGGCTCTAAGTGCACTTTAGCTGAATTTTGGGCTTGAGCCATCATATTTTAACATACACCTTTTTTTCTAGAGGAACAACTCCTTTTTGGTGTTTGTGTGTGCCTTTATTGAGTTCAAGAGCTTTATGGCCAATGATGGTTTCACATTTTCAAATAGTGCTACATCATTAATTTTGTAGTCTTTGGATTGAGTTATCTAGTTTTTCTCTCATTGGCACATGGCTTATTAGACACACAATGTGTAGGTGTTATTCCTTATTGCATTGGAGATGGATCAGATGTAGTGATATCATCATGTTTTTATAGTTTTGCAAAGATATATGGTTCACAAAAGCTTTGCTTTTTGTTCTTCCAAATATTCATTATGGGGGAGAAATGATAGAATAATGACTATTTTTTTCCAATATTCATTATGAAGGAGAATGTAGACTAGTAAACATTGCTTATACTGATCAGTTATTTCTTTGTGATAGCTGTAATTTTAAGTTTCCCTATTTAGTTATATTTTGATTTTATATTTGTACAATATTTTATTTTCAAATAAATCAACAAATTTTTTATTCTATTTACACAATTATTAAAAAAATATATCGATCATCATTCGTATTTATATTTTTACTTACTCTTACAATACCATCAATTCAGAGTTTTACAATACCATCAATTCTTAAAACTCAAAGTACATGGACACACCATATTGTATTTTGATTTGGGAATCTCATGAAAAGACTCTTTAGGAAATATGAAAAGAAATCAATGAATAAGGGCTTTTCTAAAAGTTAAAAAACTGTATTACCTACACAAGAAACATGTGTATACACCAACATAGTATTTTTAAGACTGTTCAAAACTCTATGTGAAGTCGAGATAGAACTTTGCCCTTTATTAAAGAATTAAATGTACAATTTTGTTTCTTTCTTTGCTCACACAAGGATAGTGATATATTATCAAACTACTAATGACGACCCAAAAAAACAGAAATTACAGAATTTGGTCCAATAAGAAACAACACCATAAAAGATGAAAATGGAGCTATTCTTTGACTGGAGAAATCTGATTTGGTACAATTCCAGATTCCAACTGATCCAAAGCAATGTTGACAGAAAAGAATAAACTTTGGGACATAATTACATGGAAGGGGAGAGCACCACGTTGGAGAATTCATCTCAGCTGTTATAAGCCTGTCCTTTCAAATGATTGTGCAAGTAACATCATAAAACCGGGATTCCCGGTTAAGCAAGCTTTTGGTACAGACTAAAGAGGAGGTCTGCTTGGTTGTCATGTTTTTTTTTTCTTGTCTAATTCTCTTCCCTTGCTTGTCATATCACTTTTCTTAATCAGAGTGGGAATTTTTAAATCTCTTAGGTAGATTTAGTTATTTATATAATGGTTTCAAGTTGTAATGGTTCAGCTGTTCATGCTGACTTTGTTGGTTTTGGAATGATTGAGGGTGGCACCATTGATTAAGAAACCTAAAAAATTGTCTCTGATATAAGATTTTTCAATCTCTTTTGGATGTAGTTTTAAGTTTTGATATTGTGTGTAAATGGCTTAAGTGTATTACTTCAATAAGTTATTTTGTGGTAAAGATATTATCAAAATGTATTTTGAGGAATTGGATGAATAATGTTTGAACTGACATTATCCAAAACTTAACTGAGAGTTTATTTTAGTTCTGATTTGTAGAAATTAATCATAGAGATGCCATTCTCAACTCTCTCTCTATATATATATATCATTTTTTCTCTATAGACTCAACAAGCTCTTAAGGTCTCAATTTGGATTGAATTTCTTGGATTATCTTTACCTTGATGCCCCTTCATGGACCATATAGCTTCCGTCTTAGGGAGAGTAGCGTGTATTGAGTGTAATAAATTTTATTATGCTCATCTAAAGAAATTATACATTTGTGTTGAAGTTGATCTTTCAAAAGATCTCAAAGAGTCAATTGAATTTTAAATTGCTCACGTGCCATATCTAGCATGTGCTATACATCAGTCTTCTCAACTTACTCATTTCCAAGTTGTCAATCTTTTAGACATGAAATCAAATATTTTCCTATGGTTGTTTACAAGGTTAAGCTTGCCTATAAATTAGTATTTGAATTGATTTTAACAAAAAGTGAGGAAGGATGGACTATGATTGGTAGTTGTAAGGCTAGCCACAATGCACCTAACAAAGGCTCAAATCTCACCTCCAATACCTATTCACCAAGAAAAACCTTGACCTCTAACACAAGTTATAGCACTTAAACCATCAAGAAATCCAAGAATATAGTGCTAGCACAACCATAGATCACTCATGCTCTAGGAGAATCCTCTAAGGAGGTTGGCAAACTAAAATAGTCAAGAACATCACTCATGGTTAATATTCTCTCTTCATAGGCGAAAGATAGTAAAATTGATTCCCTTTTAAAATCTAAATCTGACTTAATTCAACTAGATTCCTAGATAAGAGCCATGCCACAAAAATTAAAATACCACATCTATAAACAAATGTAGTGTTTGGTATTATCTATGTGTATTTCACCTATATAAAACATGGTTATTCTCTAGTTGATAATACCATATAAAATGGAAAAAAGTATATAGACTTGCATGCTGCAACTTTTCTATTGTAACAAGATCCATGCTTTTGGATCAATAAAGTTTGCATTTTCACCTCTCCTTGCCTCTATCATACTGTGCATATTTCATTTCCTCTATGATTGAATAAAAGTTTTCATACTTTCTATGTATATATGTTGTGTAACATTTGTTTATAGGGAGAATATGTTGATATTTTCTTCCCTTGTAGTGCTTGTCAAATCCCTTACCTCTATATCCATCTTCAAGAGTTGTGAAATAGAGACTTGTGTGAGCTTTTCTGAAACTTTCATTGATTC